>JAUKNK010000785.1:22500-57500 GCA_030765055.1 Mantis religiosa
TTTGAATTAATCACACTGGCAATATTTCGCTCATTCTAGCCTCGCTGGACTTTGAATTTTTCACACACTTTTTCTTTGCACCTTTCACTCGCTGTTTCGACCTACAAATTTTTTTTTTCTCTTGTATGACCTATTGCACTTCAATTATTTTAGCCCATTTCACAAACACTTTTTGAATTAATCACACTGGCAATATTTCGCTCATTCTAGCCTCGCTGGACTTTGAATTTTTCACACACTTTTTCTTTGCACCTTTCACTCGCTGTTTCGACCTGCAAATTTTTTTTTTTCACTTGTATGACCTATTGCACTTTCTCACACGCTCTGTTTCGACCTAGAACATTTCCATTTCACTTGTATGACCTTTTGCACTTGTGGGCGCATTCATTATTTGCGCTTTTCCGAACTTTGGCACTTTAATCACTTTTTTAGACGTGGAATATAACTCGACTTCAGAGGCACTCTCTCACTCGCTCTGTTTCGACCTAGAACATTTCCATTTCACTTGTATGACCTTTTGCACTTGTGGGCGCATTCATTATTTGCTCTTTTCCGAACTTTGGCACTTTAGTCATTTTTTTAGACGTGGAATATCACTCGAATTCAGAGGCACTCTCTCACTCGCTCTGTTTCGACCTAGAACATTTCCATTTCACTTTTATGACCTTTTGCACTTGTGGGCGCATTCATTATCTGCTCTTTTCCGAACTTTGGCACTTTAATCATTTTTTTAGACGTGGAACATCACTCGAATTCAGAGGCACTTTCTCACTCGCTCTTTCTGTAGCCACAACATCTTACAAGACGTGTATAACATTTTTCACCCGATTTTCGACGCCCAATCTCACCTCTATCATTTTTTGGCCTTTCCGGGCTCCTATAACTTTCCTAGCATCCTAGAGATGGCACACGCATACTTTATGCACCTAGCACACGAACACGTTTGAACTCGTCGTGCTTCTGGCGTCTTGTCGGGGTGGAAGAGGCTCGGAGTCATCTGTCGGGGTCCCAGGCTGGTGTTGTGTGTGTTTTCGGACTGTAGATTTAGTTCTGCGCAGTGGACGTAAGCCAGGCATGGCTCCTGTGATCCCCGAATTTCCATAATTCCCCAGGTGCAGGTTGTCGGCCCGGGCGACTTCTCCCCATCATGGCGCCTTCGGTAGACTTTGCGGTCCTCGTTCTGAACTGCTGAAAAAGAAAGGAAAACATTGTGAGAGTCCGTACGCTACTAATAAAAATAGTCTCGTGTCTAGGAAGGAAGTTCCAGTAATTAGTTATTACTTAACTAACGTGCCACGCCCATATTAGCTTTTGGCGGGAAGAATTTCTCAGCGCGTTACGTCGGCTGCCTTCCTCCTCTTGCCTCCTCCCTCTGCTAACTCCGGCTGCCGTCCTCGTGCCGAACTGCTGTAAAAAAGGGAAAACATTGTGAGAGTCCGTACGCTACTAATAAAAATAGTCTCTTATCTAGGAAGGAAGTTCCAGTAATTAGTAATTACATAACTTTGGTAAACAAGCCACGCCGAATTAGCTTTTTAGCGGGCAGAATTTCTCGGCATGTTACGTCGGCTGCTTCTGAGCTCTCAGCACTCTCCTCCTCTCGCCTCCTTTCTCTCCTAACTCAAACAAAGTGAAAGACAAAGTGAAAAGAACGAGAAACGCAGCCCTGGCGTCCGTACGCGTCGGCTGCCTGGGCCGTTATAATTCAAACTGATTGATCACGTGACCGCTGGATGGAAGCCATCACACCAGAGTGATGACTCAGGATTACGTCACCCTTGGCTACTTCCTTGCAAGTAGCGTTCACCTCTTGGTCGAGGTCATCCGAGCGAGTTTGCACAATGCATTCTTACGACCAGTGTGCCACAGATTAACGTCGATCGCAAGTTAAACACGACCGTTTGTTAATTAAAGAAAACTGGGCCCTGGAATCCCCAAACATGTTCGCTTGCTTGGCAATGCGTACGCAGAAACATTACTTTTCCTACGAGGCGCCGAACTTCGAGTTTTAGCTCACCTCCACCTAGCACTCCGCGACCGTCTCTCCGGACCCTCCCTTGGGGGAAACCTTAACACTTGGGCGCAAGAGAGGCCGGGGAGGGGTAATGCAATACTAGTTACCCTACCTGGGGCCGAACTTCGAGTTTTAGCTCACCTCCACGTAGCACTCCGCGTAGCGTAGCTCTCCGTACCCTCCCTTGCGGGGAAACCTTAACACTCGAAGCTTTTCGTTAATTATGGAGGTTTCTAAACATTATTCTAGCATCCAAACTAGACTCGGGCGAGGTCCGGCTTTTGGCACTCAACTGCCCCTGGTGTGTGTTTTCGAAACTACTGTCACTTGATCGATTGTCGTAATTGGCGCCGGTGACGACAGGTGGCGGCCCGATCGACTAATGGCGGGTGGTGGACCAATGACAATGACTGTAGCAAATCGTTCCCACCTCCTGCCGCCATTGAAAACGGTCTCTGCCGACCAATGGGGTGAGCTCTTGCTCGAGACGGAAGACTGGCAATTATTTAAGGTGTGCCGAATGTATGTAGCAAATAGCAGAGTATGCCTATGTTTGCCTGTTCCATTTATTATACATGCACTCTAAGCAACTAAATTCTGCATTTTCAACATATTTTACGTCTTGACATTCGGGAGCTGCTCTCGAAAAGGCTAAATCGATAATAGCACGGCTAAAATAATCCTGTGGTAATTTGAATAATTAAGCATTGCCCAAACTTCACCTCTTTGAAATATCTGAAGGAGTGGGGAGGTCGGCCAAAGCAGTATCTGGAATCTCAATTAGTGCATGTGCTTCCCGCACTTCATTTACTGCAAACGTCCTTTATAAATGTTAACGATCTTAAAGACTGCAATTAAGGTTAGGGGTAAATGTGCCGAGCTATATTTGAGCACAAGTGAGTGAAAAAAAGTTTTTTTCATAAATGTGAAACATGCTTCATTGGTATTCGTTTAATAAAGGAAACGCAGTGTGCCAAAGGTTAACGTCAATCGCAAGTTAAACACGACCGTTTGTTAATTAAAGAAAACTGGGCCCAGGAATCCCCAAACATGTTCACCTGCTTGGCAATGTGTACGCAGCAACATTACTTTTCCTACGAGGCGCCGAACTTCGAGTTTTAGCTCACCTCCACCTAGCACTCCGCGACCGTCTCTCCGTACCCTCCCTTGGGGGAAACCTTAACACTTGGGCGCAAAGGAGGTCGGGGAGGGGTGATGCAATAAAAGTTAACCTACCTGAGGCCGAGCTTCGAGTTTTAGCTCACCTCCACTTAGCACTCCGCGACCGTCTCTCCGTACCCTCCCTTGGGGGAAACCTTAACACTTGGGCGCAAAGGAGGTCGGGGAGGGGTGATGCAATAAAAGTTAACCTACCTGAGGCCGAGCTTCGAGTTTTAGCTCACCTCCACGTAGCACTCCGCGACGGTCTCTCCGTACCCTCCGTTGGGGGAAACCTTAACGCTTGGGCGCAAGAGAGCCGGGGAGTGGTAATGCAATACTAGCTACCCTACCTGGGGCCGAACTTCGAGTTTTAGCTCACCTCCACCTAGCACTCCGCGACCGTCTCTCCGGACCCTCCCTTGGGGGAAACCTTAACACTTGGGCGCAAGAGAGGCCGGGGAGGGGTAATGCAATACTAGTTACCCTACCTGGGGCCGAACTTCGAGTTTTAGCTCACCTCCACGTAGCACTCCGCGTAGCGTAGCTCTCCGTACCCTCCCTTGCGGGGAAACCTTAACACTCGAAGCTTTTCGTTAATTATGGAGGTTTCTAAACATTATTCTAGCATCCAAACTAGACTCGGGCGAGGTCCGGCTTTTGGCACTCAACTGCCCCTGGTGTGTGTTTTCGAAACTACTGTCACTTGATCGATTGTCGTAATTGGCGCCGGTGACGACAGGTGGCGGCCCGATCGACTAATGGCGGGTGGTGGACCAATGACAATGACTGTAGCAAATCGTTCCCACCTCCTGCCGCCATTGAAAACGGTCTCTGCCGACCAATGGGGTGAGCTCTTGCTCGAGACGGAAGACTGGCAATTATTTAAGGTGTGCCGAATGTATGTAGCAAATAGCAGAGTATGCCTATGTTTGCCTGTTCCATTTATTATACATGCACTCTAAGCAACTATATTCTGCATTTTCAACATATTTTACGTCTTGACATTCGGGAGCTGCTCTCGAAAAGGCTAAATCGATAATAGCACGGCTAAAATAATCCTGTGGTAATTTGAATAATTAAGCATTGCCCAAACTTCACCTCTTTGAAATATCTGAAGGAGTGGGGAGGTCGGCCAAAGCAGTATCTGGAATCTCAATTAGTGCATGTGCTTCCCGCACTACATTTACTGCAAACGTCCTTTATAAATGTTAACGATCTTAAAGACTGCAATTAAGGTTAGGGGTAAATGTGCCGAGCTATATTTGAGCACAAGTGAGTGAAAAAAAGTTTTTTTCATAAATGTGAAACATGCTTCATTGGTATTCGTTTAATAAAGGAAACGCAGTGTGCCAAAGGTTAACGTCAATCGCAAGTTAAGCACGACCGTTTGTGAATTAAAGAAAACTGGGCCCAGGAATCCCCAAACATGTTCACCTGCTTGGCAATGTGTACGCAGCAACATTACTTTTCCTACGAGGCGCCGAACTTCGAGTTTTAGCTCACCTCCACCTAGCACTCCGCGACCGTCTCTCCGTACCCTCCCTTGGGGGAAACCTTAACACTTGGGCGCAAAGGAGGTCGGGGAGGGGTGATGCAATAAAAGTTAACCTACCTGAGGCCGAGCTTCGAGTTTTAGCTCACCTCCACTTAGCACTCCGCGACCGTCTCTCCGTACCCTCCCTTGGGGGAAACCTTAACACTTGGGCGCAAAGGAGGTCGGGGAGGGGTGATGCAATAAAAGTTAACCTACCTGAGGCCGAGCTTCGAGTTTTAGCTCACCTCCACGTAGCACTCCGCGACGGTCTCTCCGTACCCTACGTTGGGGGAAACCTTAACGCTTGGGCGCAAGAGAGCCGGGGAGTGGTAATGCAATACTAGTTACCCTACCTGGGGCCGAGCTTCGAGTTTTAGCTCACCTCCACGTAGCACTCCGCGACGGTCTCTCCGTACCCTCCGTTGGGGGAAACCTTAACGCTTGGGCGCAAGAGAGCCGGGGAGTGGTAATGCAATACTAGCTACCCTACCTGGGGCCGAACTTCGAGTTTTAGCTCACCTCCACGTAGCACTCCGCGACGGTCTCTCCGCACCCTCTCTTGCGGGGAAACCTTAACACTCGAAGCTTTTCGTTAATTATGGAGGTTTCTAAACATTATTCTAGCATCCAAACTAGACTCGGGCGAGGTCCGGCTTTTGGCACTCAACTGCCCCTGGTGTGTGTTTTCGAAACTACTGTCACTTGATCGATTGTCGTAATTGGCGCCGGTGACGACAGGTGGCGGCCCGATCGACTAATGGCGGGTGGTGGACCAATGACAATGACTGTAGCAAATCGTTCCCACCTCCTGCCGCCATTGAAAACGGTCTCTGCCGACCAATGGGGTGAGCTCTTGCTCGAGACGGAAGACTGGCAATTATTTAAGGTGTGCCGAATGTATGTAGCAAATAGCAGAGTATGCCTATGTTTGCCTGTTCCATTTATTATACATGCACTCTAAGCAACTATATTCTGCATTTTCAACATATTTTACGTCTTGACATTCGGGAGCTGCTCTCGAAAAGGCTAAATCGATAATAGCACGGCTAAAATAATCCTGTGGTAATTTGAATAATTAAGCATTGCCCAAACTTCACCTCTTTGAAATATCTGAAGGAGTGGGGAGGTCGGCCAAAGCAGTATCTGGAATCTCAATTAGTGCATGTGCTTCCCGCACTTCATTTACTGCAAACGTCCTTTATAAATGTTAACGATCTTAAAGACTGCAATTAAGGTTAGGGGTAAATGTGCCGAGCTATATTTGAGCACAAGTGAGTGAAAAAAAGTTTTTTTCATAAATGTGAAACATGCTTCATTGGTATTCGTTTAATAAAGGAAACGCAGTGTGCCAAAGGTTAACGTCAATCGCAAGTTAAACACGACCGTTTGTTAATTAAAGAAAACTGGGCCCAGGAATCCCCAAACATGTTCACCTGCTTGGCAATGTGTACGCAGCAACATTACTTTTCCTACGAGGCGCCGAACTTCGAGTTTTAGCTCACCTCCACCTAGCACTCCGCGACCGTCTCTCCGTACCCTCCCTTGGGGGAAACCTTAACACTTGGGCGCAAAGGAGGTCGGGGAGGGGTGATGCAATAAAAGTTAACCTACCTGAGGCCGAGCTTCGAGTTTTAGCTCACCTCCACTTAGCACTCCGCGACCGTCTCTCCGTAATCTCCCTCCGTAACCTTAGAAAGAGCTTCGATTTTGGGCAAAAATAATTTTTTTTAAAAACACGAAATATACATCACAGGCATTCGTTTAGAAGGGGAAACTCGTCCCAATAATCGCTTATGCTAATTTGTCCCTCTTTCTCTGGCGCTTTACACCGATTTGGACGTAGAAAAGGTTTCGATTTTGGGCAAAAATAACTTTTTTAGAAACACGAAATATACATCGCAGGCATTCATTTGGAAGAAGAAACTCTTCCCAAGATTCGTCTTTGCTAATTTGTCGCTCTCTCGCAAGCGGTTTGCACCGCAAGTGGTCGTTCCCCCATGCTGGACTTTGAAAAATTTCGCTCGGAGTTGGACTTTGAAAAATTGTTATCAGACCGAAAAAAGTCTTTTGATTAATGTGAAACATGCATCCTTGGTATTCGTTAGATAACGGAAACGCATCCTAACTTCTGTTTTTGCTAATTAGTCCCTCTTTCACTGGCGCTTTGCATAGATTTGGAGTCAGAAAAATTTTCGATTTTTAGAGAAATTCATTTTTTTAAAAGCACGAAATATACATCACAGGCATGCGCTTAGCAGGGAAAACTCGTCCCAGGAATCGTTTTTGCTATTTTGTCCCTCTTTCACTAGCGGTTTGCACAGAAAGTGAACCTTCCCCCATGCTGGACTTAGAAATTTTTCGCTCGGAGTTGGACTTAGAAATATTTTGATCGAAGTGAAAAAAATGTTTTTTGAAAAAAGTGAAACATGCATGGGTGGCATTCGTTTGATCAGGCAAACACATCCTAAGGTTCGCTTTCGCAAATTTGTCCCTCTTTAAGTGGCAGTTTGCTCCGAAAGTGGTAGTTCTCCCATGTACTACGCGGCTGGACTTAGAAAATTTTCGCTCGGAGTTGGAGTTTAACTTTTTTCGGACCGAAAAAAATTTTTTTTGAAAAATGTGAAATATGCATCATTGGTGTTCGTTTGATAAAGAAAACACATCTTTAGCCTAGTTTCTGCTAATTTGGCCCTGTTTCATTGACTTTTTGCGCCGATTTGGACTTAGAAAAAGTTTCGATATTTTGCAAAAATAATTTTTTTAAAAACATGAAATATACATCGGAGGCATTCTTTTAGAAAGGGAAACACATCCCAAGAACAATTTTGGCAAATTTTCCCGTTTTTCGATGGCGCGTTGCACCACACCTACAAGACGACAATTCCGGGGACTTAGAAATTTTTCGCTCGGAGTTGGACTTTGAAAAATTTTGATCGAAGTGAAAAAAATGTTTTTTGAAAAAAGTGAAACATGCATGGGTGGCATTCGTTTGATGAGGCAAACACATCCTAAGGTTCGCTTTCGCAAATTTGTCCCCCTTTAAGTGGCAGTTTGCCCCGAAAGTGGTAGTTCTCCCATGTACTACGCGGCTGGACTTAGAAAATTTTCGCTCGGAGTTGGACTTTATCTTTTTTCGGACCGAAAAAAAAGTTTTTTTTAAAAATGTGAAATATGC
This sequence comes from Mantis religiosa, assembly GCA_030765055.1. Lineage (NCBI taxonomy): Eukaryota > Metazoa > Arthropoda > Insecta > Mantodea > Mantidae > Mantis > Mantis religiosa. The sequence continues at coordinate 30,385 of JAUKNK010000785.1, forward strand.
ATCATTGGTGTTCGTTTGATAAAGAAAACAAATCTTTAGCCTAGTTTCTGCTAATTTGGCCCTGTTTCATCGACTTTTTGCGCCGATTTGGACTTAGAAAAAGTTTCGATATTTTGCAAAAATAATTTTTTTAAAAACATGAAATATACATCGGAGGCATTCTTTTAGAAAGGGAAACACATCCCAAGAACAATTTTGGCAAATTTCCCCGTTTTTCGATGGCGCGTTGCACCACACCTACAAGACGACAATTCTTGCCCTCGGGCGGCGAGGCCTCAACTGCCGGCATGGTCAAGAGACGAAAGCCCCGGGGACTTAGAAATTTTTCGCTCGGAGTTGGACTTAGAAAAATTTTTATCGAAGTGAAAAAAATGTTTTTTGAAAAAAGTGAAACATGCATGGGTGGCATTCGTTTGATAAGGCAAACACATCCTAAGGTTCGCTTTCGCAAATTTGTCCCTCTCTAAGTGGCAGTTTGCTCCGAAAGTGGTAGTTCTCCCATGTACTACGCGGCTGGACTTGGAAAATTTTCGCTCGGAGTTGGACTTTAACTTTTTTCGGACCGAAAAAAAGTTTTTTTGAAAAATGTGAAATACGCATCATTGGTGTTCGTTTGATAAAGAAAACACATCCTTAGCCTCGTTCCTGCTAATTTTTCCCTGTTTCATCGACTTTTTGCGCCGATTTGGACTTAGAAAAAGTTTCGATATTTTGCAAAAATAATTTTTTTAAAAACATGAAATATACATCGTAGGCATTCTTTTAGAATGGGAAACACATCCCAAGAACAATTTTGGCAAATTTCCCCGTTTTTCGATGGCGCGTTGCACCACACCTACAAGACGACAATTCCGGCCCTCGGGCGGCGAGGCCTCAACTGCCGGCATGGTCAAGAGACGAAAGCCCCGGGGACTTAGAAATTTTTCGCTCGGAGTTGGACTTAGAAAAAGTTTCGATATTTTGCAAAAATAATTTTTTTAAAAACATGAAATATACATCGGAGGCATTCTTTTAGAATGGGAAACACATCCCAAGAACGATTTTGGCAAATTTCCCCGTTTTTCGATGGCGCGTTGCACCACACCTACAAGACGACAATTCCGGCCCTCGGTCGGCGAGGCCTCAACTGCCGGCATGGTCACGAGACGAAAGCCCCGGGGACTTAGAAATTTTTCGCTCAGAGTTGGACTTTATCTTTTTTCGGACCGAAAAAAAAGTTTTTTTTAAAAATGTGAAATATGCATCATTGGTGTTCGTTTGATAAAGAAAACAAATCTTTAGCCTAGTTTCTGCTAATTTGGCCCTGTTTCATCGACTTTTTGCGCCGATTTGGACTTAGAAAAAGTTTCGATATTTTGCAAAAATAATTTTTTTAAAAACATGAAATATACATCGGAGGCATTCTTTTAGAAAGGGAAACACATCCCAGGAACAATTTTGGCAAATTTCCCCGTTTTTCGATGGCGCGTTGCACCACACCTACAAGACGACAATTCTTGCCCTCGGGCGGCGAGGCCTCAACTGCCGGCATGGTCAAGAGACGAAAGCCCCGGGGACTTAGAAATTTTTCGCTCGGAGTTGGACTTAGAAAAATTTTTATCGAAGTGAAAAAAATGTTTTTTGAAAAAAGTGAAACATGCATGGGTGGCATTCGTTTGATAAGGCAAACACATCCTAAGGTTCGCTTTCGCAAATTTGTCCCTCTCTAAGTGGCAGTTTGCTCCGAAAGTGGTAGTTCTCCCATGTACTACGCGGCTGGACTTAGAAAATTTTCGCTCGGAGTTGGACTTTAACTTTTTTCGGACCGAAAAAAAGTTTTTTTGAAAAATGTGAAATATGCATATTTGGTGTTCGTTTGATAAAGAAAACACATCCTTAGCCTAGTTTCTGCTAATTTGGCCCTGTATCATCGACTTTTTGCGCCGATTTGGACTTAGAAAAAGTTTCGATATTTTGCAAAAATAATTTTTTTAAAAACATGAAATATACATCGTAGGCATTCTTTTAGAATGGGAAACACATCCCAAGAACAATTTTGGCAAATTTCCCCGTTTTTCGATGGCGCGTTGCACCACACCTACAAGACGACAATTCCGGCCCTCGGGCGGCGAGGCCTCAACTGCCGGCATGGTCAAGAGACGAAAGCCCCGGGGACTTAGAAATTTTTCGCTCGGAGTTGGACTTAGAAAAAGTTTCGATATTTTGCAAAAATAATTTTTTTAAAAACATGAAATATACATCGGAGGCATTCTTTTAGAATGGGAAACACATCCCAAGAACGATTTTGGCAAATTTCCCCGTTTTTCGATGGCGCGTTGCACCACACCTACAAGACGACAATTCTTGCCCTCGGCCGGCGAGGCCTCAACTGCCGGCATGGTCACGAGACGAAAGCCCCGGGGACTTTTTCGCTCAGAGTTGGACTTTAACTTTTTTCGGACCGAAAAAAAGTTTTTTTGAAAAATGTGAAATATGCATATTTGGTGTTCGTTTGATAAAGAAAACACATCCTTAGCCTAGTTTCTGCTAATTTGGCCCTGTATCATCGACTTTTTGCGCCGATTTGGACTTAGAAAAAGTTTCGATATTTTGCAAAAATAATTTTTTTAAAAACATGAAATATACATCGGAGGCATTCTTTTAGAAAGGGAAACACATCCCAAGAACAATTTTGGCAAATTTTCCCGTTTTTCGATGGCGCGTTGCACCACACCTACAAGACGACAATTCTTGCCCTCGGGCGGCGAGGCCTCAACTGCCGGCATGGTCAAGAGACGAAAGCCCCGGGGACTTAGAAATTTTTCGCTCGGAGTTGGACTTAGAAAAATATTTATCGAAGTGAAAAAAATGTTTTTTGAAAAAAGTGAAACATGCATGGGTGGCATTCGTTTGATAAGGCAAACACATCCTAAGGTTCGCTTTCGCAAATTTGTCCCTCTCTAAGTGGCAGTTTGCTCCGAAAGTGGTAGTTCTCCCATGTACTACGCGGCTGGACTTAGAAAATTTTCGCTCGGAGTTGGACTTTAACTTTTTTCGGACCGAAAAAAAGTTTTTTTGAAAAATGTGAAATATGCATATTTGGTGTTCGTTTGATAAAGAAAACACATCCTTAGCCTAGTTTCTGCTAATTTGGCCCTGTATCATCGACTTTTTGCGCCGATTTGGACTTAGAAAAAGTTTCGATATTTTGCAAAAATAATTTTTTTAAAAACATGAAATATACATCGGAGGCATTCTTTTAGAAAGGGAAACACATCCCAAGAACAATTTTGGCAAATTTTCCCGTTTTTCGATGGCGCGTTGCACCACACCTACAAGACGACAATTCTTGCCCTCGGGCGGCGAGGCCTCAACTGCCGGCATGGTCAAGAGACGAAAGCCCCGGGGACTTAGAAATTTTTCGCTCGGAGTTGGACTTAGAAAAATTTTTATCGAAGTGAAAAAAATGTTTTTTGAAAAAAGTGAAACATGCATGGGTGGCATTCGTTTGATAAGGCAAACACATCCTAAGGTTCGCTTTCGCAAATTTGTCCCTCTCTAAGTGGCAGTTTGCTCCGAAAGTGGTAGTTCTCCCATGTACTACGCGGCTGGACTTAGAAAATTTTCGCTCGGAGTTGGACTTTAACTTTTTTCGGACCGAAAAAAAGTTTTTTTGAAAAATGTGAAATATGCATATTTGGTGTTCGTTTGATAAAGAAAACACATCCTTAGCCTAGTTTCTGCTAATTTGGCCCTGTATCATCGACTTTTTGCGCCGATTTGGACTTAGAAAAAGTTTCGATATTTTGCAAAAATAATTTTTTTAAAAACATGAAATATACATCGTAGGCATTCTTTTAGAATGGGAAACACATCCCAAGAACAATTTTGGCAAATTTCCCCGTTTTTCGATGGCGCGTTGCACCACACCTACAAGACGACAATTCCGGCCCTCGGGCGGCGAGGCCTCAACTGCCGGCATGGTCAAGAGACGAAAGCCCCGGGGACTTAGAAATTTTTCGCTCGGAGTTGGACTTAGAAAAAGTTTCGATATTTTGCAAAAATAATTTTTTTAAAAACATGAAATATACATCGGAGGCATTCTTTTAGAATGGGAAACACATCCCAAGAACGATTTTGGCAAATTTCCCCGTTTTTCGATGGCGCGTTGCACCACACCTACAAGACGACAATTCTTGCCCTCGGCCGGCGAGGCCTCAACTGCCGGCATGGTCACGAGACGAAAGCCCCGGGGACTTTTTCGCTCAGAGTTGGACTTTAACTTTTTTCGGACCGAAAAAAAGTTTTTTTGAAAAATGTGAAATATGCATATTTGGTGTTCGTTTGATAAAGAAAACACATCCTTAGCCTAGTTTCTGCTAATTTGGCCCTGTATCATCGACTTTTTGCGCCGATTTGGACTTAGAAAAAGTTTCGATATTTTGCAAAAATAATTTTTTTAAAAACATGAAATATACATCGGAGGCATTCTTTTAGAAAGGGAAACACATCCCAAGAACAATTTTGGCAAATTTTCCCGTTTTTCGATGGCGCGTTGCACCACACCTACAAGACGACAATTCTTGCCCTCGGGCGGCGAGGCCTCAACTGCCGGCATGGTCAAGAGACGAAAGCCCCGGGGACTTAGAAATTTTTCGCTCGGAGTTGGACTTAGAAAAATATTTATCGAAGTGAAAAAAATGTTTTTTGAAAAAAGTGAAACATGCATGGGTGGCATTCGTTTGATAAGGCAAACACATCCTAAGGTTCGCTTTCGCAAATTTGTCCCTCTCTAAGTGGCAGTTTGCTCCGAAAGTGGTAGTTCTCCCATGTACTACGCGGCTGGACTTAGAAAATTTTCGCTCGGAGTTGGACTTTAACTTTTTTCGGACCGAAAAAAAGTTTTTTTGAAAAATGTGAAATATGCATATTTGGTGTTCGTTTGATAAAGAAAACACATCCTTAGCCTAGTTTCTGCTAATTTGGCCCTGTATCATCGACTTTTTGCGCCGATTTGGACTTAGAAAAAGTTTCGATATTTTGCAAAAATAATTTTTTTAAAAACATGAAATATACATCGGAGGCATTCTTTTAGAAAGGGAAACACATCCCAAGAACAATTTTGGCAAATTTTCCCGTTTTTCGATGGCGCGTTGCACCACACCTACAAGACGACAATTCTTGCCCTCGGGCGGCGAGGCCTCAACTGCCGGCATGGTCAAGAGACGAAAGCCCCGGGGACTTAGAAATTTTTCGCTCGGAGTTGGACTTAGAAAAATATTTATCGAAGTGAAAAAAATGTTTTTTGAAAAAAGTGAAACATGCATGGGTGGCATTCGTTTGATAAGGCAAACACATCCTAAGGTTCGCTTTCGCAAATTTGTCCCTCTCTAAGTGGCAGTTTGCTCCGAAAGTGGTAGTTCTCCCATGTACTACGCGGCTGGACTTAGAAAATTTTCGCTCGGAGTTGGACTTTAACTTTTTTCGGACCGAAAAAAAGTTTTTTTGAAAAATGTGAAATATGCATATTTGGTGTTCGTTTGATAAAGAAAACACATCCTTAGCCTAGTTTCTGCTAATTTGGCCCTGTATCATCGACTTTTTGCGCCGATTTGGACTTAGAAAAAGTTTCGATATTTTGCAAAAATAATTTTTTTAAAAACATGAAATATACATCGGAGGCATTCTTTTAGAAAGGGAAACACATCCCAAGAACAATTTTGGCAAATTTTCCCGTTTTTCGATGGCGCGTTGCACCACACCTACAAGACGACAATTCTTGCCCTCGGGCGGCGAGGCCTCAACTGCCGGTATGGTCAAGAGACGAAAGCCCCGGGGACTTAGAAATTTTTCGCTCGGAGTTGGACTTAGAAAAATTTTTATCGAAGTGAAAAAAATGTTTTTTGAAAAAAGTGAAACATGCATGGGTGGCATTCGTTTGATAAGGCAAACACATCCTAAGGTTCGCTTTCGCAAATTTGTCCCTCTCTAAGTGGCAGTTTGCTCCGAAAGTGGTAGTTCTCCCATGTACTACGCGGCTGGACTTAGAAAATTTTCGCTCGGAGTTGGACTTTAACTTTTTTCGGACCGAAAAAAAGTTTTTTTGAAAAATGTGAAATATGCATATTTGGTGTTCGTTTGATAAAGAAAACACATCCTTAGCCTAGTTTCTGCTAATTTGGCCCTGTATCATCGACTTTTTGCGCCGATTTGGACTTAGAAAAAGTTTCGATATTTTGCAAAAATAATTTTTTTAAAAACATGAAATATACATCGGAGGCATTCTTTTAGAAAGGGAAACACATCCCAAGAACAATTTTGGCAAATTTTCCCGTTTTTCGATGGCGCGTTGCACCACACCTACAAGACGACAATTCTTGCCCTCGGGCGGCGAGGCCTCAACTGCCGGCATGGTCAAGAGACGAAAGCCCCGGGGACTTAGAAATTTTTTCGCTCGGAGTTGGACTTAGAAAAATTTTTATCGAAGTGAAAAAAATGTTTTTTGAAAAAAGTGAAACATGCATGGGTGGCATTCGTTTGATAAGGCAAACACATCCTAAGGTTCGCTTTCGCAAATTTGTCCCTCTCTAAGTGGCAGTTTGCTCCGAAAGTGGTAGTTCTCCCATGTACTACGCGGCTGGACTTAGAAAATTTTCGCTCGGAGTTGGACTTTAACTTTTTTCGGACCGAAAAAAAGTTTTTTTGAAAAATGTGAAATATGCATATTTGGTGTTCGTTTGATAAAGAAAACACATCCTTAGCCTAGTTTCTGCTAATTTGGCCCTGTATCATCGACTTTTTGCGCCGATTTGGACTTAGAAAATGTTTCGATATTTTGCAAAAATAATTTTTTTAAAAACATGAAATATACATCGGAGGCATTCTTTTAGAAAGGGAAACACATCCCAAGAACAATTTTGGCAAATTTCCCCGTTTTTCGATGGCGCGTTGCACCACACCTACAAGACGACAATTCCGGCCCTCGGGCGGCGAGGCCTCAACTGCCGGCATGGTCAAGAGACGAAAGCCCCGGGGACTTAGAAATTTTTCGCTCGGAGTTGGACTTAGAAAAAGTTTCGATATTTTGCAAAAATAATTTTTTTAAAAACATGAAATATACATCGGAGGCATTATTTTAGAATGGGAAACACATCCCAAGAACGATTTTGGCAAATTTCCCCGTTTTTCGATGGCGCGTTGCACCACACCTACAAGACGACAATTCTTGCCCTCGGCCGGCGAGGCCTCAACTGCCGGCATGGTCACGAGACGAAAGCCCCGGGGACTTAGAAATTTTTCGCTCAGAGTTGGACTTAGAAAAAGTTTCGATATTTTGCAAAAATAATTTTTTTAAAAACATGAATTATACATCGGAGGCATTCTTTTAGAATGGGAAACACATCCCAAGAACGAGTTTGGCAAATTTCCCCGTTTTTCGATGGCGCGTTGCACCACACCTACAAGACGACAATTCTAGCCCTCGGCCGGCGAGGCCTCAACTGCCGGCATGGTCACGAGACGAAAGCCCCGGGGACTTTTTCGCTCAGAGTTGGACTTTAACTTTTTTCGGACCGAAAAAAAGTTTTTTTGAAAAATGTGAAATATGCATATTTGGTGTTCGTTTGATAAAGAAAACACATCCTTAGCCTAGTTTCTGCTAATTTGGCCCTGTATCATTGACTTTTTGCGCCGATTTGGTCTTAGAAAAAGTTTCGATATTTTGCAAAAATAATTTTTTTAAAAACATGAAATATACATCGGAGGCATTCTTTTAGAAAGGGAAACACATCCCAAGAACAATTTTGGCAAATTTTCCCGTTTTTCGATGGCGCGTTGCACCACACCTACAAGACGACAATTCTTGCCCTCGGGCGGCGAGGCCTCAACTGCCGGCATGGTCAAGAGACGAAAGCCCCGGGGACTTAGAAATTTTTCGCTCGGAGTTGGACTTAGAAAAATTTTTATCGAAGTGAAAAAAATGTTTTTTGAAAAAAGTGAAACATGCATGGGTGGCATTCGTTTTATAAGGCAAACACATCCTAAGGTTCGCTTTCGCAAATTTGTCCCTCTTTAAGTGGCAGTTTGCTCCGAAAGTGGTAGTTCTCCCATGTACTACGCGGCTGGACTTAGAAAATTTTCGCTCGGAGTTGGACTTTAACTTTTTTCGGACCGAAAAAAAGTTTTTTTGAAAAATGTGAAATATGCATATTTGGTGTTCGTTTGATAAAGAAAACACATCCTTAGCCTAGTTTCTGCTAATTTGGCCCTGTATCATTGACTTTTTGCGCCGATTTGGACTTAGAAAAAGTTTCGATATTTTGCAAAAATAATTTTTTTAAAAACATGAAATATACATCGGAGGCATTCTTTTAGAAAGGGAAACACATCCCAAGAACAATTTTGGCAAATTTCCCCGTTTTTCGATGGCGCGTTGCACCACACCTACAAGACGACAATTCCGGCCCTCGGGCGGCGAGGCCTCAACTGCCGGCATGGTCAAGAGACGAAAGCCCCGGGGACTTAGAAATTTTTCGCTCGGAGTTGGACTTAGAAAAAGTTTCGATATTTTGCAAAAATAATTTTTTTAAAAACATGAAATATACATCGGAGGCATTCTTTTAGAATGGGAAACACATCCCAAGAACGATTTTGGCAAATTTCCCCGTTTTTCGATGGCGCGTTGCACCACACCTACAAGACGACAATTCTTGCCCTCGGCCGGCGAGGCCTCAACTGCCGGCATGGTCACGAGACGAAAGCCCCGGGGACTTAGAAATTTTTCGCTCAGAGTTGGACTTTAACTTTTTTCGGACCGAAAAAAAGTTTTTTTGAAAAATGTGAAATATGCATATTTGGTGTTCGTTTGATAAAGAAAACACATCCTTAGCCTAGTTTCTGCTAATTTGGCCCTGTATCATCGACTTTTTGCGCCGATTTGGACTTAGAAAAAGTTTCGATATTTTGCAAAAATAATTTTTTTAAAAACATGAAATATACATCGGAGGCATTCTTTTAGAAATGGAAACACATCCCAAGAACAATTTTGGCAAATTTTCCCGTTTTTCGATGGCGCGTTGCACCACACCTACAAGACGACAATTCTTGCCCTCGGGCGGCGAGGCCTCAACTGCCGGCATGGTCAAGAGACGAAAGCCCCGGGGACTTAGAAATTTTTCGCTCGGAGTTGGACTTAGAAAAATTTTTATCGAAGTGAAAAAAATGTTTTTTGAAAAAAGTGAAACATGCATGGGTGGCATTCGTTTGATAAGGCAAACACATCCTAAGGTTCGCTTTCGCAAATTTGTCCCTCTCTAAGTGGCAGTTTGCTCCGAAAGTGGTAGTTCTCCCATGTACTACGCGGCTGGACTTAGAAAATTTTCGCTCGGAGTTGGACTTTAACTTTTTTCGGACCGAAAAAAAGTTTTTTTGAAAAATGTGAAATATGCATATTTGGTGTTCGTTTGATAAAGAAAACACATCCTTAGCCTAGTTTCTGCTAATTTGGCCCTGTATCATTGACTTTTTGCGCCGATTTGGACTTAGAAAAAGTTTCGATATTTTGCAAAAATAATTTTTTTAAAAACATGAAATATACATCGGAGGCATTCTTTTAGAAAGGGAAACACATCCCAAGAACAATTTTGGCAAATTTCCCCGTTTTTCGATGGCGCGTTGCACCACACCTACAAGACGACAATTCGGCCCTCGGGCGGCGAGGCCTCAACTGCCGGCATGGTCAAGAGACGAAAGCCCCGGGGACTTAGAAATTTTTCGCTCGGAGTTGGACTTAGAAAAAGTTTCGATATTTTGCAAAAATAATTTTTTTAAAAACATGAAATATACATCGGAGGCATTCTTTTAGAATGGGAAACACATCCCAAAAACGATTTTGGCAAATTTCCCCGTTTTTCGATGGCGCGTTGCACCACACCTACAAGACGACAATTCTTGCCCTCGGCCGGCGAGGCCTCAACTGCCGGCATGGTCACGAGACGAAAGCCCCGGGGACTTAGAAATTTTTCGCTCAGAGTTGGACTTTAACTTTTTTCGGACCGAAAAAAAGTTTTTTTGAAAAATGTGACATATGCATATTTGGTGTTCGTTTGATAAAGAAAACACATCCTTAGCCTAGTTTCTGCTAATTTGGCCCTGTATCATTGACTTTTTGCGCCGATTTGTACTTAGAAAAAGTTTCGATATTTTGCAAAAATAATTTTTTTAAAAACATGAAATATACATCGGAGGCATTCTTTTAGAAAGGGAAACACATCCCAAGAACAATTTTGGCAAATTTCCCCGTTTTTCGATGGCGCGTTGCACCACACCTACAAGACGACAATTCCGGCCCTCGGTCGGCGAGGCCTCAACTGCCGGCATGGTCAAGAGACGAAAGCCCCGGGGACTTAGAAATTTTTCGCTCGGAGTTGGACTTAGAAAAAGTTTCGATATTTTGCAAAAATAATTTTTTTAAAAACATGAAATATACATCGTAGGCATTCTTTTAGAATGGGAAACACATCCCAAGAACAATTTTGGCAAATTTCCCCGTTTTTCGATGGCGCGTTGCACCACACCTACAAGACGACAATTCTTGCCCTCGGGCGGCGAGGCCTCAACTGCCGCATGGTCAAGAGACGAAAGCCCCGGGGACTTAGAAATTTTTCGCTCAGAGTTGGACTTTAACTTTTTCGGACCGAAAAAAAGTTTTTTTGAAAAATGTGAAATATGCATATTTGGTGTTCGTTTGATAAAGAAAACACATCCTTAGCCTAGTTTCTGCTAATTTGGCCCTGTATCATTGACTTTTTGCGCCGATTTGGACTTAGAAAAAGTTTCGATATTTTGCAAAAATAATTTTTTTAAAAACATGAAATATACATCGGAGGCATTCTTTTAGAAAGGGAAACACATCCCAAGAACAATTTTGGCAAATTTCCCCGTTTTTCGATGGCGCGTTGCACCACACCTACAAGACGACAATTCTTGCCCTCGGCCGGCGAGGCCTCAACTGCCGGCATGGTCACGAGACGAAAGCCCCGGGGACTTAGAAATTTTTCGCTCAGAGTTGGACTTTAACTTTTTTCGGACCGAAAAAAAGTTTTTTTGAAAAATGTGAAATACGCATCATTGGTGTTCGTTTGATAAAGAAAACACATCCTTAGCCTCGTTCCTGCTAATTTGGCCCTGTTTTACTAACTTTTTGCGCCGATTTGGACTTAGAAAAAGTTTCGATTTTGGGAAGAAATAATTTTTTTAAAAACACGGCTGTACTTGTAATTTTTCACTCGCACCGACACACGATGGACTTAGAATTATTTCACTCTTGCTGCCCTCTTTGGACTTTGAAAAAGCCGGGCACTGTGGGATTTTGAATTAATCTCACTGGCAATATTTCACTCGGACGACACATTTAGGATTATTTCGCTCATTCTAGCCTCGCTGGACTTTCAATGTTTCACACACTTTTTCTTTGCACCTTTCACTCGCTGTTTCGACCTACAACATTTTTTTTTTCACTTGTAAGACCTTTTGCACTTCAATTATTTTAGCCCATTTCACAAACACTTTTTGAATTAATCACACTGGCAATATTTCGCTCATTCTAGCCTCGCTGGACTTTGAATGTTTCACACACTTTTTCTTTGCACCTTTCACTCGCTGTTTCGACCTACAACATTTTTTTTCACTTGTATGACCTTATGCACTTCAATTATTTTAGCCCATTTCACAAACACTTTTTGAATTAATCACACTGGCAATATTTCGCTCATTCTAGCCTCGCTGGACTTTGAATGTTTCACACACTTTTTCTTTGCACCTTTCACTCGCTGTTTCGACCTACAACATTTTTTTTTTCACTTGTAAGACCTTTTGCACTTCAATTATTTTAGCCCATTTCACAAACACCTTTTGTGCACTTTTTAGACGTGGAATATCACTCGAATTAAGAGGCACTTTCTCACTCGCAGAAAACTTTCTGCACCTAGCACACGAACACGTTTGAACTCGTCGTGCTTCTGGCGTCTTGTCGTAGTGGAAGAGGCTGGAATCACCTGGCGGGGTCCCAGGCTGGTGTTGTGTGTGTTTTCGGACTGTAGATTTAGTTCTGCGAAGTGGACGTAAGCCAGGCGTGGCTCCTGTGATCCCTGAATTCCCGTTGTTCTCCAGGTGCAGGTTGTCGGCCGGTGCGAGTTCTCCCCATCATGGCGCCTTCGGTAGACTTTGCGGTCCTTGTTCTGAACTGCTGAAAAAGAAAGGAAAACATTGTGAGAGTCCGTACGCTACTAATAAAAATAATCTCATATCTAGGAAGTTCCAGTAATTAGTAATTACATAACTTGGGCAGAGTAGCCACGCCGAATTAGCTTTTGGCGGGAAGAATTTCTCGTTGAAAACAAGGAGAAGCGCAGCCCTCGCGTGCGTCCGGCTTGGCCTCTCTAGCCGTTATGTTTCAAACTGTATGGAAGCGATGCGCAATAACACCAGCGCGATGACTCACGATTACGTCACCCTTGGCTACTTCCTTGCAAGTAGCGTTCACCTCTTGGTCGAGGTCATCCGAGCGAGTTTGCACAATGCTTTCTTACGACCAGTGTGCCAAAGATTAACGTCAATCGCAAGATAAACACGACCGTTTGTTAATTAAAGAAAACTGGGCCCAGGAATCCACAAACATGTTCACTTACTTGGCAATGCGTACCCAGGAACATTACTTTTCCTACGCGGCGCCGAACTTCGAGTTTTGGCTCACCTCCAGACCGCACTCCGCGACGGTCTCTCCCTTGGGGGAAACCTTAACACTTTCGCTCGGAGTTGGACTTTGAAAAATTTTTATCGGAGTGAAAAAAAGTTTTTTCATAAAGGTGAAAATTGCATCATTGGTATTCGTTTTATAAAGGAAGCGCATCCCAAGTTCCGTTTTTGCAAGTTTGTCCCTCTTTCACTAGCGCTTTTTACCGATTTGGACTTAGAAAGAGCTTCGATTTTGGGCAAAAATAACTTTTTTAAAAACACGAAATATACATCACAGGCATTCTTTTGGAAGAAGAAACTCTTCCCAAGACTCGTCTTTGCTAATTTGTCCCTCTCTCGCAAGCGATTTGCACCGCAGGTAGTCGTTCCCCCAGGCTGGACTTTGAAGAATTTCGCTCGGAGTTGGACTTTGAAAAATTTTTATCGGACCGAAAAAAGTTTTTTTGATTAATGTGAAACATGCATCTTTGGTATTCGTTAGATAAGGATAACGCATACTAAGTTCCGTTTTTGCTAATTTGTCCTTCTTTCACTGGCGCTTTGCACAGATTTGGACTCAGAAAATTTTTCGATTTTGGGAAAAAATAATTTTTTTAAAAACACGAAATATACATCACAGGCATTCGTTTAGAAGGGGAAACTCGTCCCAATAATCGTTTATGCTAATTTGTCCCTCTTTCACTGGCGCTTTACACCGATTTGGACGTAGAAAAGGTTTCGATTTTGGGCAAAAATAACTTTTTTAGAAACACGAAATATACATCGCAGGCATTCATTTGGAAGAAGAAACTCTTCCCAAGATTCGTCGTTGCTAACTTGTCGCTCTCTCGCAAGAGGTTTGCACCGCAACTGGTCGTTCCCCCATGCTGGACTTTGAAAAATTTCGCTCGGAGTTGGACTTTGAAAAATTGTTATCAGACCGAAAAAAGTTTTTTGATTAATGTGAAACATGCATCCTTGGTATTCGTTAGATAACGGAAACGCATCCTAAGTTCTGTTTTTGCTAATTAGTCCTTCTTTCACTGGCGCTTTGCACAGATTTGGAGTCAGAAAAATTTTCGATTTTTAGTAAAAATTCATTTTTTTAAAAGCACGAAATATACATCACAGGCATGCGCTTAGCAGGGAAAACTCGTCCCAGGAATCGTTTTTGCTAATTTGTCCCTCTTTCACTAGCGGTTTGCACAGAAAGTGAACCTTCCCCCATGCTGGACTTAGATATTTTTCGCTCGGAGTTGGACTTAGAAAAATTTTGATCGAAGTGAAAAAAATGTTTTTTGAAAAAAGTGAAACATGCATGGGTGGCATTCGTTTGATAAGGCAAACACATCCTAAGGTTCGCTTTCGCAAATTTGTCCCTCTTTAAGTGGCAGTTTGCTCCGAAAGTGGTAGTTCTCCCATGGACTACGCGGCTGGACTTAGAAAATTTTCGCTCGGAGTTGGACTTTAACTTTTTTCGGACCGAAAAAAAAGTTTTTTTGAAAAATGTGAAATATGCATCATTGGTGTTCGTTTGATAAAGAAAACACATCTTTAGCCTAGTTTCTGCTAATTTGGCCCTGTTTCATTGACTTTTTGCGCCGATTTGGACTTAGAAAAAGTTTCGATATTTTGCAAAAATAATTTTTTTAAAAACATGAAATATACATCGGAGGCATTCTTTTAGAAAGGGAAACACATCCCAAGAACAATTTTGGCAAATTTCCCCGTTTTTCGATGGCGCGTTGCACCACACCTACAAGACGACAATTGCGGCCCTCGGGCGGCGAGGCCTCAACTGCCGGCATGGTCAGGAGACGAAAGCCCCGGGGACTTAGAAATTTTTCGCTCGGAGTTGGACTTAGAAAAATTTTGATCGAAGTGAAAAAAATGTTTTTTGAAAAAGGTGAAACATGCATCGGTGGCATTCGTTTGATAAGGCAAACAGATCCTAAGCTTCGCTTTTGCAAATTTGTCCCCCTTTAAGTAGCACTTTGCTCCGAAAGTGGTAGTTCTCCCATGTACTACGCGGCTGGACTTAGAAAATTTTCGCTCGGAGTTGGACTTTAACTTTTTTCGGACCGAAAAAAAGTTTTTTTGAAAAATGTGAAATATGCATCATTGGTGTTCGTTTGATAAAGGAAACACATCCTTAGCCTCGTTGCTGCTAATTTGGCCCTGTTTCATTGACTTTTGGCTCCGATTTGGACTTAGAAAAAGTTTCGATATTTTGCAAAAATAATTTTTTTAAAACATGAAATATACATCGGAGGCATTCTTTTAGAAAGGGAAACACACCCCAAGAACGATTTTGGCAAATTTCCCCGTTTTTCGATGGCGCGTTGCACCACACCTACAAGACGACAATTCCGGCCCCCGGGCGGCGAGGCCTCAACTGCCGGCATGGTCAGGAGACGAAAGCCCCGGGGACTTAGAAATTTTTCGCTCGGAGTTGGACTTAGTAAAATTTTGATCGAAGTGAAAAAAATGTTTTTTGAAAAAGGTGAAACATGCATCGGTGGCATTCGTTTGATAAGGCAAACAGATCCTAAGGTTCGCTTTTGCAAATTTGTCCCCCTTTAAGTAGCACTTTGCTCCGAAAGTGGTAGTTTGCCCATGTACTACGCGGCTGGACTTAGAAAATTTTCGCTCGGAGGTGGACTTTAACTTTTTTCGGACCGAAAAAAAGTTTTTTTCAAAAATGTGAAATATGCATCATTGGTGTTCGTTTGATAAAGAAAACGCATCCTTAGCCTCGTTTTTGCTAATTTGGCCCTGTTTCATTGACTTTTTGCGCCGATTTGGACTTAGAAAAAGTTTCTATATTTTGCAAAAATAATTTTTTTAAAAACATGAAATATACATCGGAGGCATTCTTTTAGAAAGGGAAAAACATCCCAAGAACAATTTTGGCAAATTTCCCCGTTTTTCGATGGCGCGTTGCACCACACCTACAAGACGACAATTCCGGCCCTCGGGCGGCGAGGCCTCAACTGCCGGCATGGTCAGGAGACGAAAGCCCCGGGGACTTAGAAATTTTTCGCTCGGAGTTGGACTTAGAAAAATTTTGATCGAAGTGAAAAAAATGTTTTTTGAAAAAGGTGAAACATGCATCGGTGGCATTCGTTTGATAAGGCAAACAGATCCTAAGGTTCGCTTTTGCAAATTTGTCCCCCTTTAAGTAGCACTTTGCTCCGAAAGTGGTAGTTTGCCCATGTACTACGCGGCTGGACTTAGAAAATTTTCGCTCGGAGTTGGACTTTAACTTTTTTCGGACCGAAAAAAAGTTTTTCTGAAAAATGTGAAATATGCATCAATGGTGTTCGTTTGATAAAGAAAACACATCGTTAGCCTCGTTCCTGCTAATTTGGCCCTGTTTCATTGACTTTTTGCGCCGATTTGGACTTAGAAAAAGTTTCGATATTTTGCAAAAATAATTTTTTTAAAAACATGAAATATACATCGGAGGCATTCTTTTAGAAAGGGAAACACATCCCAAGAACAATTTTGGCAAATTTCCCCGTTTTTCGATGGCGCGTTGCACCACACCTACAAGACGACAATTCCGGCCCTCGGGCGGCGAGGCCTCAACTGCCGGCATGGTCAGGAGACGAAAGCCCCGGGGACTTAGAAATTTTTCGCTCGGAGTTGGACTTAGTAAAATTTTGATCGAAGTGAAAAAAATGTTTTTTGAAAAAGGTGAAACATGCATCGGTGGCATTCGTTTGATAAGGCAAACAGATCCTAAGGTTCGCTTTTGCAAATTTGTCCCCCTTTAAGTAGCACTTTGCTCCGAAAGTGGTAGTTTGCCCATGTACTACGCGGCTGGACTTAGAAAATTTTCGCTCGGAGGTGGACTTTAACTTTTTTCGGACCGAAAAAAAGTTTTTTTCAAAAATGTGAAATATGCATCATTGGTGTTCGTTTGATAAAGAAAACGCATCCTTAGCCTCGTTTTTGCTAATTTGGCCCTGTTTCATTGACTTTTTGCGCCGATTTGGACTTAGAAAAAGTTTCTATATTTTGCAAAAATAATTTTTTTAAAAACATGAAATATACATCGGAGGCATTCTTTTAGAAAGGGAAAAACATCCCAAGAACAATTTTGGCAAATTTCCCCGTTTTTCGATGGCGCGTTGCACCACACCTACAAGACGACAATTCCGGCCCTCGGGCGGCGAGGCCTCAACTGCCGGCATGGTCAGGAGACGAAAGCCCCGGGGACTTAGAAATTTTTCGCTCGGAGTTGGACTTAGAAAAATTTTGATCGAAGTGAAAAAAATGTTTTTTGAAAAAGGTGAAACATGCATCGGTGGCATTTGTTTGATAAGGCAAACAGATCCTAAGGTTCGCTTTTGCAAATTTGTCCCCCTTTAAGTAGCACTTTGCTCCGAAAGTGGTAGTTTGCCCATGTACTACGCGGCTGGACTTAGAAAATTTTCGCTCGGAGTTGGACTTTAACTTTTTTCGGACCGAAAAAAAGTTTTTCTGAAAAATGTGAAATATGCATCAATGGTGTTCGTTTGATAAAGAAAACAAATCGTTAGCCTCGTTCCTGCTAATTTGGCCCTGTTTCATTGACTTTTTGCGCCGATTTGGACTTAGAAAAAGTTTCGATATTTTGCAAAAATAATTTTTTTAAAAACATGAAATATACATCGGAGGCATTCTTTTAGAAAGGGAAACACATCCCAAGAACAATTTTGGCAAATTTCCCCGTTTTTCGATGGCGCGTTGCACCACACCTACAAGACGACAATTCCGGCCCTCGGGCGGCGAGGCCTCAACTGCCGGCATGGTGAGGAGACGAAAGCCCCGGGGACTTGGAAATTTTTCGCTCGGAGTTGGACTTAGAAAAATTTTGATCGAAGTGAAAAAAATGTTTTCGAAAAAGGTGAAACATGCATCGGTGGCATTCGTTTGATAAGGCAAACAGATCCTAAGGTTCGCTTTTGCAAATTTGTCCCCCTTTAAGTAGCACTTTGCTCCGAAAGTGGTAGTTTGCCCATGTACTACGCGGCTGGACTTAGAAAATTTTCGCTCGAGTTGGACTTTAACTTTTTTCGGACCGAAAAAAAGTTTTTCTGAAAAATGTGAAATATGCATCAATGGTGTTCGTTTGATAAAGAAAACACATCGTTAGCCTCGTTCCTGCTAATTTGGCCCTGTTTCATTGACTTTTTGCGCCGATTTGGACTTAGAAAAAGTTTCGATATTTTGCAAAAATAATTTTTTTAAAAACATGAAATATACATCGGAGGCATTCTTTTAGAAAGGGGAAACACATCCCAAGAACAATTTTGGCAAATTTCCCCGTTTTTCGATGGCGCGTTGCACCACACCTACAAGACGACAATTCCGGCCCTCGGGCGGCGAGGCCTCAACTGCCGGCATGGTCAGGAGACGAAAGCCCCGGGGACTTAGAAATTTTTCGCTCGGAGTTGGACTTAGAAAAATTTTGATCGAAGTGAAAAAAATGTTTTTTGAAAAAGGTGAAACATGCATCGGTGGCATTCGTTTGATAAGGCAAACAGATCCTAAGGTTCGCTTTTGCAAATTTGTCCCCCTTTAAGTAGCACTTTGCTCCGAAAGTGGTAGTTTGCCCATGTACTACGCGGCTGGACTTAGAAAATTTTCGCTCGGAGTTGGACTTTAACTTTTTCGGACCGAAAAAAAGTTTTCTGAAAAATGTGAAATATGCATCAATGGTGTTCGTTTGATAAAGAAAACACATCGTTAGCCTCGTTCCTGCTAATTTGGCCCTGTTTCATTGACTTTTTGCGCCGATTTGGACTTAGAAAAAGTTTCGATATTTTGCAAAATAATTTTTTTAAAAACATGAAATATACATCGGAGGCATTCTTTTAGAAAGGGAAACACATCCCAAGAACAATTTTGGCAAATTTCCCCGTTTTTCGATGGCGCGTTGCACCACACCTACAAGACGACAATTCCGGCCCTCGGGCGGCGAGGCCTCAACTGCCGGCATGGTCAGGAGACGAAAGCCCCGGGGACTTAGAAATTTTTCGCTCGGAGTTGGACTTAGAAAAATTTTGATCGAAGTGAAAAAAATGTTTTTGAAAAAGGTGAAACATGCATCGGTGGCATTCGTTTGATAAGGCAAACAGATCCTAAGGTTCGCTTTTGCAAATTTGTCCCCCTTTAAGTAGCACTTTGCTCCGAAAGTGGTAGTTTGCCCATGTACTACGCGGCTGGACTTAGAAAATTTTCGCTCGGAGTTGGACTTTAACTTTTTTCGGACCGAAAAAAGTTTTTCTGAAAAATGTGAAATATGCATCAATGGTGTTCGTTTGATAAAGAAAACACATCGTTAGCCTCGTTCCTGCTAATTTGGCCCTGTTTCATTGACTTTTGCGCCGATTTGGACTTAGAAAAAGTTTCGATATTTTGCAAAAATAATTTTTTTAAAACATGAAATATACATCGGAGGCATTCTTTTAGAAAGGGAAACACATCCCAAGAACAATTTTGGCAAATTTCCCCGTTTTTTCGATGGCGCGTTGCACCACACCTACAAGACGACAATTCCGGCCCTCGGGCGGCGAGCCTCAACTGCCGGCATGGTCAGGAGACGAAAGCCCCGGGGACTTAGAAATTTTTCGCTCGGAGTTGGACTTAGAAAAATTTTGATCGAAGTGAAAAAAATGTTTTTTGAAAAAGGTGAAACATGCATCGGTGGCATTCGTTTGATAAGGCAAACAGATCCTAAGGTTCGCTTTTGCAAATTTGTCCCCCTTTAAGTAGCACTTTGCTCCGAAAGTGGTAGTTTGCCCATGTACTACGCGGCTGGACTTAGAAAATTTTCGCTCGGAGTTGGACTTTAACTTTTTTCGGACCGAAAAAAAGTTTTTCTGAAAAATGTAAATATGCATCAATGGTGTTCGTTTGATAAAGAAAACACATCGTTAGCCTCGTTCCTGCTAATTTGGCCCTGTTTCATTGACTTTTTGCGCCGATTTGGACTTAGAAAAAGTTTCGATATTTTGCAAAAATAATTTTTTTTTAAAACATGAAATATACATCGGAGGCATTCTTTTAGAAAGGGAAACACATCCAAGAACAATTTTGGCAAATTTCCCCGTTTTTCGATGGCGCGTTGCCCACACCTACAAGACGACAATTCCGGCCCTCGGGCGGCGAGGCCTCAACTGCCGGCATGGTCAGAGACGAAAGCCCCGGGGACTTAGAATTTTTCGCTCGGAGTTGGACTTAGAAAAATTTTGATCGAAGTGAAAAAAATGGTTTTTTGAAAAGGTGAAACATGCATCGGTGGCATTCGTTTGATAAGGCAAACAGATCCTAAGGTTCGCTTTTGCAAATTTGTCCCCCTTTAAGTAGCACTTTGCTCCGAAAGTGGTAGTTTGCCATGTACTACGCGGCTGGACTTAGAAAATTTTCGCTCGGAGTTGGACTTTAACTTTTTTCGGACCGAAAAAAAGTTTTCTGAAAAATGTGAAATATGCATCAATGGTGTTCGTTTGATAAAGAAAACACATCGTTAGCCTCGTTCCTGCTAATTTGGCCCTGTTTCATTGACTTTTTGCGCCGATTTGGACTTAGAAAAAGTTTCGATATTTTGCAAAAATAATTTTTTTAAAAACATGAAATATACATCGGAGGCATTCTTTTAGAAAGGGAAACACATCCCAAGAACAATTTTGGCAAATTTCCCCGTTTTTCGATGGCGCGTTGCCCCACACCTACAAGACGACAATTCCGGCCCTCGGCGGCGAGGCCTCAACTGCCGGCATGGTCAGGAGACGAAAGCCCCGGGGACTTAGAAATTTTTCGCTCGGAGTTGGACTTAGAAAAATTTTGATCGAAGTGAAAAAAATGTTTTTGAAAAAGGTGAAACATGCATCGGTGGCATTCGTTTGATAAGGCAAACAGATCCTAAGGTTCGCTTTTGCAAATTTGTCCCCCTTTAAGTAGCACTTTGCTCCGAAAGTGGTAGTTTGCCCATGTACTACGCGGCTGGACTTAGAAAATTTTCGCTCGGAGGTGGACTTTAACTTTTTTCGGACCGAAAAAAAGTTTTTTTCAAAATGTGAAATATGCATCATTGGTGTTCGTTTGATAAAGAAAACACATCCTTAGCCTCGTTTTTGCTAAGTTGTCCTGTTTCATTAGGCCGATTGGACTTAGAAAAAGTTTCGATATTTTGCAAAAATAATTTTTTTAAAAACATGAGATATACATCGGAGGCATTCTTTTAGAAAGGGAAACACATCCAAGAACGATTTTGGCAAATTTCCCCCGTTTTTCGATGGCGCGTTGCACCGAGCCGGGAAAACGACCTTTCCGGCCCTCGGGCGGCGAGGCCTCAACTGCCG
Source organism: Mantis religiosa (assembly GCA_030765055.1). Lineage (NCBI taxonomy): Eukaryota > Metazoa > Arthropoda > Insecta > Mantodea > Mantidae > Mantis > Mantis religiosa. The sequence goes on from JAUKNK010000785.1 coordinate 51,450, forward strand.
GCATGGTTCCGAGGCAAACTCCCGGGGGACTTAGAAAAATTTTTGTCTCCGGAAAAAAATAATTTTTTAGGAATATGAAAAACATATGTACGGCATGCCGTCTTAATGGCAAGACCTTCGTGGTGTGTATCTTTGTAAATTTCGTGTTATATACGGAGATATAAGCAGAGTGTTTTGAGGCCCTGTTTAGATGTGTTACGGCAGCGGCCGGCAGCCTCTCGCCAGCCGCGCTCGCTCCGGCCGGCCGGCCGTGCCGCTCGGGAGGCGTGCAGCATCGTGGTTTGGGGCGTCTAGGCTATATGTAAGAGGGACGGATCTGAAGGTAGAGCTAGGCGCCCTCTCCTAGAATGACTCAAGTAAGGAAGGCAAGGATTTTGACGGTGAATCTAGGTGCCTTACCACTAGTGGTGACTATATGCGGAGCATAGTGCACCAAGAATTGACGGAAAACATGGTAGTTGTCGCTCCGTGCTATCAACAACTTCACAGCTATGTCGCGGCCCCCTGTCTCACGATAAGGTCATATGCGACACACTGTTATTTTAAGCGCTGAACTCTCTAGAGTCCGAGTGAATGGTGTTATCTCGAACAGCTCAGAATGGCGGTATCCCGCACATTGTCTGGTAGTTGAGTGTTGAGATGTAAACTTATAACGACACGTAATATCTAGCCCAAGGTATATGCATAACGTGTCGGGCATAGTTTGACATTAGTCAATGCCCTATATGAAGACAAAATTAATGAAAAATGGTCGGGGCCGGATTCGAAAGCGTGTGAAATGTGGACAAGACCTGTGAAGGCTCTGAAAATTGTTTTGCTTGTCAGTTTCCTCGCTGGAGAGTCCGGTAACATTGAAAAATGGTCGAGTCCTTAGGGACAGTTCTTTTCCTACTGTTGTAGGTTAATGAATGTATTGGACATAATAAACTTTCCGGGACTTCGGGTCCCGGGTTAAGAGCAATCCAGCTCCCTGGTTGATCCTGCCAGTAGTCATATGCTTGTCTCAAAGATTAAGCCATGCATGTCTCAGTGCAAGCCAAATTAAGGTGAAACCGCGAATGCTCATTAAATCAGTTATGGTTCCTTAGATGATGCACAGTTACTTGGATAACTGTGGTAATTCTAGAGCTAATACATGCAACTAGGTCCCGACCGGCAACGGAAGGGACGCTTTTATTAGATCAAAACCAATCGGTCTTCGGGCCGTTTGTCTTGGTGACTCTGAATAAATTGTGGCAGATCGCACGGCCTCCGAGCCGGCGACGCATCTTTCAAATGTCTGCCTTATCAACTGTCGATGGTAGGTTCTGCGCCTACCATGGTTGTAACGGGTAACGGGGAATCAGGGTTCGATTCCGGAGAGGGAGCCTGAGAAACGGCTACCACATCCAAGGAAGGCAGCAGGCGCGCAAATTACCCACTCCCGGCACGGGGAGGTAGTGACGAAAAATAACGATACGGGACTCATCCGAGGCCCCGTAATCGGAATGAGTACACTTTAAATCCTTTAACGAGTATCCATTGGAGGGCAAGTCTGGTGCCAGCAGCCGCGGTAATTCCAGCTCCAATAGCGTATATTAAAGTTGTTGCGGTTAAAAAGCTCGTAGTCGGACTTGTGTCCCACGCTGCCGGTTCACCGCCCGTCGGTGTTTAACTGGCATGCACGTGTGACGTCCTGCCGGTGGCCCGAGCCGGCGCGGGTCTCGCACCCGTCGTCCGGGGAAGGCCTATGATACCTGTCGCGGTGCTCTTAACCGAGTGTCCCGATGGGCCGGCACGTTTACTTTGAACAAATTAGAGTGCTTAAAGCAGGCAGCATCCGCCTGAATACCGAGTGCATGAATATGGAATAGGACCTCGGTTCTATTTTGTTGGTTTTCGGAATCCCGAGGTAATGATCAATAGGGACAGACGGGGGCATTCGTATTGCGACGTTAGAGGTGAAATTCTTGGATCGTCGCAAGACGGACCGAAGCGAAAGCATTTGCCAAGAATGTTTTCTCTGATCAAGAACGAAAGTTAGAGGTTCGAAGGCGATCAGATACCGCCCTAGTTCTAACCATAAACGATGCCAGCCAGCAATCCGCCGAAGTTCCTCCGATGACTCGGCGGGCGGCTTCCGGGAAACCAAAGCTTTTGGGTTCCGGGGGAAGTATGGTTGCAAAGCTGAAACTTAAAGGAATTGACGGAAGGGCACCACCAGGAGTGGAGCCTGCGGCTTAATTTGACTCAACACGGAAACCTCACCAGGCCCAGACACCGGGAGGATTGACAGATTGAGAGCTCTTTCTTGATTCGGTGGGTGGTGGTGCATGGCCGTTCTTATTGGTGGAGCGATTTGTCTGGTTAATTCCGATAACGAACGAGACTCTAGCCTATTAACTAGTCGTTTCCGGTATCCTCTGTGCTACCGGCGACTAATGATCTTCTTAGAGGGACAGGCGGCTTCTAGCCGCACGAGATTGAGCAATAACAGGTCTGTGATGCCCTTAAGATGTTCTGGGCCGCACGCGCGCTACACTGAAGGAATCAGCGTGTCTTCCCTGGCCGAAAGGTCCGGGTAACCCGCTGAACTCCTTCGTGCTAGGGATTGGGGCTTGCAATTGTTCCCCATGAACGAGGAATTCCCAGTAAGCGCGAGTCATAAGCTCGCGTTGATTACGTCCCTGCCCTTTGTACACACCGCCCGTCGCTACTACCGATTGAATGATTTAGTGAGGTCTTCGGACCGGTGGGCGAGGGGTCCTCCTCTTCGATTCCACCGGAAGATGCCCAAACTTGATCATTTAGAGGAAGTAAAAGTCGTAACAAGGTTTCCGTAGGTGAACCTGCGAAGGATCATTAACGGTATCTCCACCGGAGAACCTAAATGAAAAGGAACGAACCGGGGGCTACTGGCCCCCGGTGCGTCGGGGATGGGCACGGAGGAGGGAGTGGCCTGTGAAATGCCGGCTGGTCGCCGGTAGGCACTCCCGGGCCCGCAAGACGTTACCAGTTCCGAATTGATAACCGGACGTTCAAGCAGGAGAACCTAAATGAAAAGGAACGAACCGGCGGGCTACAGGCCCCCGGTGCGTCGGGGAATGGCACGGAGGAGGGAGTGGCCTGTGAAATGCCGGCTGGTCGCCGGTAGGCACTCCCGGGCCCGCCAAGACGTTACCAGTTCCGAATTGATAACGGACGTTCAAGCAGTTCTCGGTACCCGAGCCAAGTTGCTGGAGCATCCTCCGCTAGTCGGAGGTAGGCGCCGCAGCTAGGGGGTCCGGCCGTCTTCGACGACCAGGATCCTAGGGGTTTAAAGATCTTTTGGCGCCAGAGAACCGCTATGTATAGTCCCCCAACCTTCTCGGTTTGGGGGACTGTTGCATTATATGTTGCGAGGATTTCCTTGCTAAAATAAGCCCGAGACCTGACGCGACCGCTAGTGTTCTCCCTCTGGAGGGCCATAGGCGCGTAAAATATCGATACAACCCTGAGCGGTGGATCACTCGGCTCGTGGGTCGATGAAGAACGCAGCAAATTGCGCGGCACCATGTGAACTGCAGGGACACATGAACATTGACCATTCGAACGCACATTGCGGGTCCTTGGATTTTCTATCCCGGACTACTCTCGTCTGAGGGTCGGAATTACTCACTGGACCAGGGCCGGGCGGCTTTGCTTACAAAATGGCTTAAATGATACTGCCTAAACACAAAAAGCCATAAACAAATGCCTCTAACAACAAAAAGCTTTGTCAAAGACAAGCACACAGAGAGAGAGAAGGAGGAGAGAGTGGAGGAGGTATAGCACTGAACTTGACATGATAAAAAAGCAAAGTAACGCTCCGATAACCTGTATCCGCTTTGGAGGCACGGGCGTGACCGACGCTTTTAAAACCTTAATCAGGAGCGGGGCCCCTGGAGCTTGGGGGTTTTGTGGGTTCGCTCCGTAACCCAAGGTACCCGGGAAAGGCCTCGTTCCACCCCGTGAGGGGCATCAACCGACCTCAGATTGAGGGAGATTACCGCTGAATTTAAGCATATAATAGGCGGAGGAAAAGAAACTAACAAGGATTCCCTTAGTAGCGGCGAGCGAACAGGGAAGAGCCCAGCACGAAATCCGCGTGTGAAACATAACGCAGGGAGATGTCGTGTGAGGGACGCTCCGCAACCCGACGTTCGGCGGCGAGTTCAAGTCTCCCTTGAAAGGGGCCACAGCCCACAGAGGGTGCCAGGCCCGTAGAGACCGTCGCCGTTCGCGGGGGGAGCTGTCCTCAGAGTCGTGTTCTTGAGAGTGGAGCACTAAGTGGGTGGTAAACTCCATCTAAGGCTAAATATGACCACGAGACCGATAGCGAACAAGTACCGTGAGGGAAAGTTGAAAAGAACTTTGAAGAGAGAGTTCAATAGTACGTGAAACCGTTCAGGGGTAAACGGGAGTGATCCGGAAGGTCGAAAGGGAGACTCAACCCGTCCCGCTCGTCGGCACTCTGTCGCGAACTATTCGGATGAGTACGGCGGCCGGCTACACCGCAAGGTGCTAGACCGGTTACGTCGTAGGCACCGGCCGGTGGGGTGTCTGGCGGCGGTGGGGTGCACTTCTCCTCCTGTAGGACGTCGCGACCCGTTGGATTGGGGTCTAAGGCCCGGGATGGAGCCCGTGGGGATCGCCGAGTAATCTCGGGTTCACGTTCCCCCGGACCCCGGTCGCCCGGCCCCAGTTCGACGGTAGCAATCGAGGAGATGGCCCGCTAATGCGAGCGTCCGGCCCAGGGGCAAGCTCCACGGGTTGCGCGTGGTGCCGCGGCTAACGCCGCGTCCCCGCCCGCCCGCGGGCTGCTGGTCCCCGGAGTCCTCGGACAGCTTTGGCCGTTCTCCCGTCTGCGGCGCTTTTGCTTCGGATGCCTTCCCGACCCGTCTTGAAACACGGACCAAGGAGTCTAACATGTGCGGCGAGTCACTGGGAAACACTAAACCCAGAGGCGCAATGAAAGTGAGGCGGCCTCGTGCCGCCGAGGAGGATGGCTCTCTTCTGGGGAGCCCGCACTCCCGGGGCGCCCCGGCTTCGGCCGTGGGCGCACTCTGAGCGTACACGTTGGGACCCGAAAGATGGTGAACTATGCCTGGCAGGACGAAGTCAGGGGAAACCCTGATGAGGTCCGCAGCGATTCTGACGTGCAAATCGATCGTCAGAGCTGGGTATAGGGGCGAAAGACTAATCGAACCATCTAGTAGCTGGTTCCCTCCGAAGTTTCCCTCAGGATAGCTGGCCGCCCGCTTTGAACGTGACGAGTCTCATCCGGTAAAGCGAATGATTAGAGGCCTTGGGGCCGAAACGACCTCAACTATTCTCAAACTTTAAATGGGTGAGAACTCCGGCTTGCTCGAGTGAAGCCGAGAGGCGGATCAGGGTGCCAAGTGGGCCATTTTTGGTAAGCAGAACTGGCGCTGTGGGATGAACCAAACGCCGGGTTAAGGCGCCTAAACCGGAGCTCATTGGAAACCATGAAAGGCGTTGGTTGCTTAAGACAGCAGGACGGTGGCCATGGAAGTCGGAAGCCGCTAAGGAGTGTGTAACAACTCACCTGCCGAAGCAACTAGCCCTGAAAATGGATGGCGCTAAAGCTCCGTGCCTATACCCGGCCGACCGGTAGGCATAGGGCGTAAGCAATCGCCCTCCTTCGGGGGGGGCAGCGAGCGCGTGAAGCCCGGCGAGTAGGAGGGCGCGGCGGTGTGCGCGGAAGGGTCTGGGCGTGAGCCTGCCTGGAGCCGCCGTCGGTGCAGATCTTGGTGGTAGTAGCAAATACTCAAGCGAGGGCCTTGAGGGCTGATGTGGAGAAGGGTTCGTGTGAACAGCCGTTGCACACGAGTCAGTCGATCCTAAGCCCTAGGAGAAATCCGATGTCGATGTGGGGGTACGTCTGACGTGCTCCTCCTCGACGGGCGAAAGGGAATCCGGTTCCTATTCCGGAACCCGGCAGCGGAACCGATTGTGCGGGCCCTCGTCAAAGAGAAGCCCGTCGGGGTAACCCAAAGGGACCCGGAGACGCCGTCGGGAGGCCCGGGCAGA
>JAUKNK010000786.1:0-61812 GCA_030765055.1 Mantis religiosa
AGAAAGAGCAAACACTTTATTTCCTGTTAGCCTGTGGAATGCTGCATGCTTATGCTTATGAATGAATGCTGGATAAGAAGTGTTTATTTACTCTGGAGAGTTCAGATCAATATCATTCAGTTGTTCTTTACACAACAGTAGAGTAAGAGTTAAATAGTGCAATGGCTTCTTGCGGTGAATTTAGTGGCGAGTCAAAAAGACAATTATTGTGAAGTCAGGCTCGAAGTATTCTTTTAAGGTGTACACGTTCTTAAAAAAATTGGGCAATGCGGAATATAGAAATCAACTCGATTTCAAAAATGCTCAACGGCTTACTGCTGAAGCGTGTGGTGTAGGTAAAACAAGTATGTCCCGCATTTAGATTAGAAAATCAGGTAATTCATAAACTATAATTATAGTTATAGTATTTAAAAATAAACATAATTTGCCAAAATGCTTTTTCCAATTTTGATTTTGGCAACTGTATCATTGTAAAAGTTTGTGAAATATAATTCGCTTACCCTTTCATCTAGCGCCAAGCAGACGTGCATGTTGTATGACTGTGCGAGAGAGAGGGAAATATAAAAGGAGTGGGGTAACAAGCTGGCAACGCTGAGTGTGATACGGCATCTAATTAGCTGGACTCCAGCACCCTTCCCATTTGAAACACATAAATGTATTTTTCAACAATAATGTAAATAATCATTATCTATATGCTTCCGTCTTCATTTATATTTCCAGCACAACTATCATTTCCAATCACGTTTTTCCTTCATTTATAATTTACGACAATTTTATAGCTTGCTTTGACCTTCTTTACTGCATTTATTTATCTAATAAAATGCCCCTCCAAAGACCATTTCCTTTACTCTAGCTTTGCCATCTTCATTTTCCATTCAATCCTTTGGAATGTAATAAGTCATTCGTTTTTAAATTCAACGTTCGTTTACGTAACTTTAAAATATTTAATGACTATTTTATAGGCTTCTTATCTGAATCTGACATTACGTAATTAAAATAGCAACTTGTTATAGGTACGGTTACTACAGAAGAGACTTAGCGCCTTGTATAGCGGCAACTACTTCGACACCACTGTACATGTTGTCAGACTGCACTACTTCGTAGGGGCACAAACTGGTCAGGGCACGGCGAGTTGACTTTAGAGTGTGGCAATTTAAGATGCAAGTTCTGAAAGTGGCATCTTTTATTTAAAAATAATGTGTGACAAGTATACTATCAGAATACGTGTTATTAATTACAGACTTTGACCATTTATGTCAACACTTTGGAACTAAATTCATATGCATTTGAACTTCGTGCGGAAAATCATTTATTATAATAGATTAACAAAGAAAACTACTACTTTTTACAGAAAACCTCTACTTACTTCTTGTTAATCCAGATACACGTTAGAAATTTTTTTACATACTCCTTGTAGGTACAATGGGAATACATGATAGTCATTTAAGCGATCGTCAAATATCTTAAGAGCTGTTCGCTATGTGACGGTTTTGACATTTTGTTCTCTTTGCATGACGAAGGAGAGAGAAAACCGAATATATGATTTCCCATTTGAGAAAGTGTAAGTATTTGAACATTTAATCAATAACAAGAAATATTTCAGAAATAGTTCACTTCACCAAAAAAAGCTATATTAAATATAAACTTTGTTGTTTAGTGGGATCTACATTTTTGTGAAGAAAGATTTTTATGACTTTCGTGGTTTACCAGTTATACAAGTTATTTATAAAAGTATTCTCCTAGTAGCCATAGTAGCTCAAAGGTTAAAGCGGTTGGACGGCAACCAGAAGATCCGTGGTTCAAATCCCGGCTATGTCATTGAATTTTCAGTCTGACTCTATCTTTCCATACTTAAGCCTACACACGGCCAGTGTGAAAGAGCAATTAATTTCCACGACGACGTTAGCGCTTCCAAAGCTTTGAAAACTCAAATAAGTTCTAAGTATTTCGAAATGGTAAAGGGAGAAAAAATAAGTTATTTTGAACAACTTTTTCTTTTTAAGGATATCTGAATTTTTTTCCTAAATTTTTATCCGTCCCCTGAGATTTATCACTTATATACAATTATTTAAAATTCATTCCAGATAAAGAGAGATTCACAACCTATTTTTAGAATATTCAAATATTTATTTGTACAAATATTATCATACAATTATCTTATGAATTAATGTCTGTTAGTCTCGCAAAAACTCGAATACGTCTGAACCAATTTGCCTAATTTTGGTTTTGAAATATTTGTACAAGTCCAAGGAAGTTTTAAAAGATGATAAAAAGACTGAAGTGATAATGCACCAGGTTATTGATATAAAAGCACACAAGCAAAATGTTACAGAACACATACACCTACTTTTATTTTAGACAAACAAAAGCATTACAAAGCAGAAAGATATTTCACTGCTTACCAAATTCTTCAAAGCTATTTCACTCAGAATATTTTATTTAATAACGTTTATCGTTTGTACTGAAATTGTTTATGTAGTATGATGAAATACCTTTCGAAGATCACACACAAAAGTAATTTCTGAACATACTGTAACGCTATAAATATTTGACTGCAGACAATTGCAGTAAAATATTGGTAAATCCTTGGTAAATCCTGTCGCAAGGCATTGTTTTGCTACTCCGTAGACGAGCAGCGAGAGACAGAGGCAGGAAGTGAAAGAGAGAAAAGTGGTGCCCAAGCCAGGCCCGCGGACCGACTAGCGCTGAACCCTTGCCGAGAGAGAGTGAGAGAGCAACAGAGGGAGAAAGAGACGGAGATAGTCTGGACTTTCTCGCTCCGCCACGAAAGTCCGTGAAGCTTCGGGAAGCTTCGAAAAACAGCGGCTCGTGTGCAAAAGCGACTGGACTGGACTAGACAGCCAGTGGCAGCAGGGAGCTGCTAGAGAGTAGTCAACGGTCAGTGTATGTGTGTGTGTGTGTGTGTGTGTGTGTGTGGTGTGTGTGTGTGTGTGTGTGTGTATGTGTGGATAATTAAACTGTATCAAGTTGCGAATTGAGAATTGATAAACCTGTAGTGATTTGAAAGTAAATTCTTTTGTTTATTTAAGTGTACAGACTCCACGAGAGACCATGTTGGAGTATGTTACGTCATTCTGCTGCCAAGGGTGTACAAACTGTCGTTCTACAGAAATAAATAGCATTTTGAATTTCTGTAAACTTGACTTTTAATTTTACGGACCCACAAAGTCACAATACCTTCTTTATATTAACAATAACTAAACACTATAACAGAACAGCTCACTATTACTTATCTCTGTATTCACAATTCTTTGTAAATTGTAGATACAAAGATCGGTAATATTATGTGTTTCAAATGGGAAGGTGTTTGTCCTTGAGCGCTACTAGGTGAGCAACCAATCGGAGTCCTGCGGTGTTGTATTGCATTTCCCCTGAGTGGTGTGTGACGAGCGGCAAACTAATCGATCTCTAATAAATACTATTCGGGCTAAGACAAAAATTCATATTTTTGCAAAAACTGATCCATGAGGAAGGATAGAGTAATGTACAACATTTAACAAAACCTTAAAAATTCCCTATTTTTAGCACAAATAGTTTTCCTAATACTAATAAATAAAGTAGATTCTGTTATATTATAACAATGCATTGCGACGTAAGCACTGTAATGAAACATAATTATTGGTTGGCATGTATGTGTGAACGTATATTTGAAATCACTCAGAATTGAAACGTAAACATTTGACATGACGTGATAAAAGAAATATGTACATTGAATAAGCCAAATGTTTGTTAAATTCGATGAGAAAAAAACGATACACTTATTGCTATTCTGGCAGAACGTGTCTGGTCACATTATATCTTTGTTTATGAATGGTTCGTAATTTCTATTTACTCTAGAGAATTATACTCTTCCATGAAAAAGTGTATCAGCCGGACCTAAGAGACACGATCGACCTTCCCCCTTATTACTGGCAGAACAATCCAACTGAGTTCATGTGGGCATTCAACTTACGTTGAATGACTTACTCACGAAGAAATTGACAAGGAATACAAAAAGTCTGGGAAAACTGCGTGAGACATCGGATAAACTACAAAAAGACGACTTTTGGAAATAAATAACACGTAACGAGATTTTGGAACTATCATCATGAATTTGCAGTACTCAAACCATAATAAAGCAAATCATTGTTGGTCATTTAACCATGAAATAAATCCCGAAGTTAAATTATTAAAACAATTAAATGGTCCGACAGATTTAATAGATTGGGAAAAGATATTTATTTTAAAAAATAAACATCGCGTATTGAATTTTGAAATACCAGCAGTTGATTCAGTTTTTAGGTTTGATTCGTTTTCAGATGTTGGTAATACTAGAAAAACATAAGGAAAACATGGTAACCGAGATTTCCTTGACAAGGGAGTTTGTTTTTGTGGACTGAGGACACAAGCGATTTGTATTAACACCAATTTCTTAAGATAAGTGGAGCCTTAGTGGCAAATATTTATATTTGTGTAATATTTTTTGTTTCACTGTAGCTAGCTTCATTTTCTACGTAATCACAACACCTTCTTTATATTAAGAATAACTAAACACTATAGCAGAACAACTTCACTATTACTTATCTTTGTGTATACAATTTACAAAGGATTATGTTGCTATAGTGTTTAGTTATTCTTAATACTTATTTACCCCATTGTCAGCAGCAGCTTCAGTTTTTTACGTAACCTTCTTTATAATTTGTGTTTGTGAATTCATGAATGTGAATTGAATTGACTCAAAATTAATTGAATTCCTTTGTGTTTCCGATGATTCCACTGGATTTACCTTTTGATTTTAAGCGTCCAAATTCCCCCTCGTCTGGCCTTTGCGATGATCGTAAATAAATCGCGTGGGCAGACGTTGGAAGTTTACGGAATCAACTTGGAGTTTTCCTGATTCAGTCATAGACAAATATGCGTCGCGTGTTTTCGGGTCAGAAAACCATCATCTTTATATATTTACTCACCACAAAAATATTGTTTATCAGAAAGCTTTAAACTGACTAACTTAATGTTAACTTTGTTGTATTTAAATCTCACCCCAATTTACAGAATAAATAACTAATACAATATTTTTATTTATATAGATAAGTTCAGTAACTTTAATGGGCACTAGTCTTAAAAAAGTATGTGTACTTTAATTAAAATTATTACTTATTTTTTACTAAAACAAAAGCAATGAAAATTTTTGCATGTCAACGCTATCTTGAGATGGGGATATTTCAGCTAGACCAGCGGTGTCATTGGAGGGAAACAGGGCGGTTACCTTTTCCCCCTCCTGATTAACCTTCGCAAGTGACGTAATAGATATTGGGGTGAGGAAGAGCGTGCGAAAGATTCAGTGGCGAGTTACTAAACTATTTATTTATATTTTTATGTGCATAATGTGTATTGTGAATTATACTTTTATAGCTACATGTTAATAATTATTAGTTCATAATTTAAGTGGAGACTTATTCTTCCTGGCTATCAATTTGTCGATGTTGGGCTCAGTAACGGGACATGTTGACTGTCTACCGCTTACTTGCATTTGTTTTAAAACACAAAGGGGTGTAGACGTACCGTAATAGCTAATGACAGTCAGCTCTTCCCCTGCACCTCCGTGATGCTAAATGAAAAGTTGAAGAAGGGGAAAAAGAGGGCAGTCACCCTCTGTGACACTCAATGGCAGCTCTTATCTAGACTGTCCATGCTGTGCCATAGAACATACTGAAATTGAATACCAATTTGGCCTTAATCTACGTTTTCTTGAATTACTATGCTACGCAGTCACACTAGCACATACGTCCTATTTGTGAAGATGTTTTCTTAGTTTCGCTTTTTATGACATTCTCTATCAAGTCCAGAGTAGGTAGAGAAGTTACGCCACTGTAAGAGATACGTTCAAGTTATAACACCTCTTTTTTTTTTCAAGACTGGGACCAGATAGCAGCTTCGGTTTTTTTTTTCTTTTTTTAAGACACGTGCTCTCTTTGTCAGTACGTGACGTGAGTACAGTGCATAGAACTCTAGTGACAGTGACGAGAGTTAGTTTTTGATACATAAAATGGCGACGTTTTCATTGCAAGAACAGCGTATTATCATTCGTGTTCTCCATTTCGTGGTGTGACACCTATTGAAATTCATCGCTAGTTGAGTGAGACATGTGGTGATGGTACCATGGATGTGTCTAATGTGTGTTCCTGGGTACGACCGTTAAATGAAGGCAGAACATCCTGTGACAACAAATCAAGACAGTGGCGGCCTCAAACCAGCCAGTCTGACGACATGATCCAGAGAGTGGAAAACGTTGTTTTGAAGGATTGTCGATTGAGCATTTTCAGATCTTCATGCAGGATTGTGTGCACAGATCCCACGGAAATACCAATTTTGGAGGAGATGTCTGCAATTGTCTCTTTTGTGTGATTGTATGTGATGTGAGTAAAGAGCATAACTAAAAACGAAAAATCAGTTAAGTACCAAACTTCGTATTTAATTTCAACATCTTTCAAGTACACAACACGAATATATTCAAGAAAATCCTACAAACAAAAATTCTTTTTATGTGAAAAAATGTTCAATTCTCAAAAATTACCTTTACGGTTTTGATTAAATTACTCTAAGGAATTTTCATGTCATAACTGTAGACCATAGAGATAGATAAAATCTTACTATAGATGATCTTAGAGCACATCATTCATAACAAATAAAGTTTAGTGTGAAGATAATCTTTTTCAAGATATTCCTGCTAATTGTCTTAAGTTTTCAAGTGTTTTCACCTTCCTCAAACAGAAAGTCGTTATTTTTTTATGTTCTAGTCTTTTCTTTGTTTTAGGGGAGTTGGTATTGCGACCAGTCTTGGTTTATTGTACCTATGCCCCCAAGTGCGGTATCCCGGGATGAAGGATGAGGCGAGAGGAGACAGAGGGCGGCCATCCCAAGGAGCCACTGCAGTGCAGAGGGCAGGTTCCCTATATTTCACTTAGATGGCAACCTCCCCTGGCAGGGCAGAACAACGGATAATTTCCCGTACTGAGGTCCAGAGACGGTCCCAGTAATCGGTTTGGAGACCGGAAATCGGTGTACCAAAGGAAGAAGTTGTTCTCTCAGAGCGTATCATCCTGCCATGCACCGCGAGACACCCGTCGACACTTCTACACTGAACGAGAACATCAGATAAGAGATGATGTGAATTGATAATGGATGTGAAATGGAGGGACCGGAAATTCGGGAGATGTAATTAACCTATCCTGCATTCGCCTACCGACCCGGGAAAACTCCCGAAAACACCCATGCGTCAGGTAGGTCGGCCACGGGAATCCAACCCGGGTCTCCCACAGACGAAACCGCCTGAGCTATCCGCTTGATTATACTCTATTCTTACAAGGAGAACAGACTGTCAGCGTAGTCACATAACGACCACCTCTTAAAAGGTCGACTATTCATTAAGCATTACTGTATTCTCCTATGCCCAATGTACCTGTTAGGAAAAATGTAATTAAAATGTCCGCAAATGTTTATCTTGAGTTTACATGGAGACGATAGAAGAATAGATGTGTTTAAGAATATTTGTACAAAAGTTATTAAGGAAAGTCATGTGCGTATACATCAGTTTTTTAGACTGCTTCAAAATATACATATTTCCGAAGCAATCTCAATATGGAAGTTTTCGATACTAGGTAAACGCTTGATAAAGTAAATGTATACCTATTTCGCTTTGATCTATTTAATAAGAGTGAAAGTGTAATGCTACGAATAATATGATTCCACTGTGAAAATTAAAACTAATTTCTTATATTGTTTCTATCCCATCTAGTTATTAGTATGCACTTGGACATCACACAAGCCACTGTTCCGCTCTTCCGCCGTTCATATGTTATTTCAAGTTTGAGCAAGCCAGCACCTTTGTGCAATGAGTTTCATAGTCCCTGACTTAATAAATTTTGCAGTATGCAACTGTATTTAAAAAAAAACTCTTCCTATAACGCCTAACGCAAGCACAGAATTTGTTTCGAATTATCTGTTGGCTAACTTTAATATAAACATGGCTGTAGTAGTAGCAGTAGTGCTCAACGGCCGCATTTCCGGATGCAACGGTCCATGTGCAGCGCTCGTGGTTTTTTAATTTTGAAAATGTAGGATACATTTTGAAATTTCGCGTAGTTCTTGTAGGACGGTATGGAGCTTAACTTTTGCAGCTGTTGGATGTACTCCATGTTACCATGTCACCTGAAGCGACGTTTTCTGGGATGTAATTCCCAGGACGCTCCGACAGGAAGGCATAGGGTCGTAAAATGTTGCAGCCTAGCGCCTGATTCCTTCCTCCACACACGGAAGAATACTCCACCAAAATACGGTGTTATCGTTTTACAGTAAGGTCACGGACCACGTGTAAGTGCACAGCAGCACGTGGAGCAAGCCTATGCACAACCCGTGATCTAACCATAAAACGATGGCACTCTAGCCCCGTAGAGAAAAAAGAATTGCTTTAGGTTGAAAAGTATTTGCGGTTTGTTAAATACCAATGAATAATATCCCCATGCAAAATTATGAAGTATATCTTTAAGGTCAAATTATTAGCTTCATCACTATTATTACTATTACTGTTATTATTACCATCATTATTATTGTTATTACTATTAGCATTATCTGTTATTATTAAGCTTTGTTGTCTGCAGAGGAAGCGTCATAAATACACAAATAATCCTGCTTCATTTAGATAAAACATGCATGTATAAAATTCCGCGATTTCCTGAGATGTTCCCTGGAAAACAATATTTAAAATTATATGTACATAGAAGAAATCAATAAAGCTAATTTTTCAAATAGGAATAAGTTAGAAAATTTTGATTCACAACTTATCCTACTTTTAATATTAATAATTTGGGAAAAGAAAATTATTTCATTATTATTCAAACCTGTATACATATATTTTTGAAAGATAAACATATTTGTTTAAATTTCATTATTACAATTTTCAATAATTTTTTATGAATAAAGACTGCAATTATGAGTCATGACTGCACTCATGAGTCCCAGAACACTAGCCAGGAATCAACGGGATATCTATGAAAATTGCAGTAGAAAAGCAGTAATGGTAGATAGTAGTGCTTGTTATGAATTTAATGGGTTAGTACAAGGGCTGGTCCACAAACACTGACACTTATTTTTTCACAGATTTTTATTACTGCAATTCAATGTTTACATGATATTTTTCAAAGTAGTCCCCTCCTACCTCAATGGACTTTTTATAGCGTCTCTGCCAGTCCTTGAACACATGCTACAGACCATTCTTTGTCAGGTCCTTGAGAATCGCCTCACTTTTCTTGAACACTGCTTCAGAGTTCTCAAATCAAATACCCTTAAGCTTCGCCTTTATTGATCAACTGCATCATTATGATCCTGAAGGAAAACAATCCAGAACAGTGTGGAAATCGCCAGGTTCTCCAACACCTAAAAAGACAAAAGTTGTTTCATCTGCAGGGAAAGTGATGGTGATCACATTTTGACTAATGGAATGATTTACCAGCATGCAGTTCCCGCTCACACTACTGTTATAGCAGCATACTACACGTCAGTATTGGCTACACCGAGGAAGCACATTACAAAGAATCGACCAGAGCTTTCTCGGACTGGGTGGCGACTTCATCATGACAATGCACGGCCTCACGTCGCAAATCAAGTCATATAGTTTCTGGCTAGATTCAGCATTACCTGTGTACCACATCCACCTTATAGCCCCGATCTTGCACCCTGTGACTTTTTTATTCCCATCACTAAAGGCAAAACTTAGGCGTATTCGATTTGAGAACTCTGAAGCAGTGCTCAAGAAAAGTGAGGTGATTCTCAAGGGCCTGACAAAGAATGGACTACTTTGAAAAAGATCATGTAAACATTGAATTACAGTAATAAACATCTGTGAAAAAAATCAGTCTCAGTCTTTGTTGATCAGCCCTCGTATGTAGCTCTTGTTCATTCAGATGTACGTATTGTTGCGAACATGGATTGTAAGGGGGTGAAGAACTTACACACCTAATCAACAACTGGGGGTATATCTAATGAAAGGATAAGGGAGCAGATGGTAGAGCTAAACACGTCAAAGGTTAGGGACATGAGTAGGGTTAAATTAAAGTGATGGGTTCTTCATAACATTGACAAATATATTTTAAAGGTTGGGGCAGTCAAATCAAACAAAGCTCTCCTTTATCTTGAAGAGATAAAAGGTGCAATCAAGACAGACATTGAATCAATTAATACTTGATAAATAAATATTACCTTTTATGTAGGGTGGCGTAGAGTTCTGGTTCACTTTGATGAGTTGAGTTTTGTAGAAGTATTCACAAATTCTATGATGAGACTAAAGTAGCATCCAATGATCTAACCAACTAACTGACTTATTAACTGATGACTGACTAACTAACCACTATCTGACTAACTCTTCCTTACTGTCTGTAAACGTTTAAATAGATTTGACTACCAAAATGTCTTCTGTCATATGACTCAGCGGTTCTTCACAGAGGGCATCCTATTGTGCAATCTTGTGCAACAGAAGAATGACTCTTCTTAATTTTTATGCCGATTTAACAGAACACATATGAGCTGGCAGGTCAATACCACTGCTTACTCTGATCACTGAGTCATCCAACCTGTCTCAACTTGTTACTACCTGCTAAAGCCTGGAGCTTACTACGAAATGAAATGTGAACCTCCAATAATTAAAATATTTCCCAAATCTTATTCAGACCTTATACGCAACAGTATTTTGACATGTAGGAACTATCCGATAGGGAAATGCATCTATTTATGTTAGTACTGAACATATAGCCCCTCCCTCTGCCAGCGTGCGCATGCTAACGGAGATGGAAGAAAAGAAAAATAGCTGTATAGGAGATGTCTTATATAGGATAAGAGAAAAGTGGATTAGGATAAAAGAAGCAAAGGTCAAGAAGAAATGACATCAAGCTGCTCAGAAAAACCAAAGGCTTATAGCCAAGGGACCCGAGTCAGCGAGTAAATCTTAGAGTCAGCAATGTTATGTATTTGTACAGAGGGTATAATACAGCATGTTCTATGTTAAATTTTATTGTACTGAATTTGTAATGGAAACTTTAGAAATAAATAAATATCAAATAAATTTCAATCATAACTATAGCAATTGCATTGGTATGGTACCAATCAATCTCTCCCAAAATAAAACAGAACTGTCAAGGCTAGTTCCCACTAGCAAGTGCGATAAGACAATGCTTCCTTGAATTTTGCCACAAAAATAAAATATAATTAAATATATAAAACAAACACTAGCGATAAGAATGTTTTGTTTTTGTTACATGACCTTATAGTTCGTTACACTGCCGTTTCATGGCGACAATAGCTTTAACCTTTATCTCCGCATGTCTAATGAACACTGGAATAAAGTCGTAGCTCTAGTCCAGTTTAAAGGTACATGTGTATAATTATTTAATCTTTTCTCTAAAATGTCGAATTATATTGAGTTAGTTTAGCCTTTCATTGAAACCATTGTAATGAAACTCTTAAATAAGAGGCAGTGTCGGAATGATCATATCGATTAGCGTATAAGCAAGATGTACAGCAAGGAACCCAGCTCTTAGTGTTTGAGCGGTGAGGTGTGGGGTGAGGAGGGAAGTAACCTAGTGACGTGTGGCAAAGCTGGCATAAACAAATTATCAACTGAGATTGCTATTGTTATTGTTCCTTACATGAGCATCAGGGCGGTGCTCTGGCTCCTAAGCATTTGTTTGTTACAAGTGCCAAGCTATTGTAAATTATTGTGGATGAGGGTTCATCAGAGGCCATTCGTAAACGAAATCTTGTGTTCTATAGTGAGATTCGTCAGTTGGAATATAATAGATTAATGTCACAAGGAATCCAGGCAAAATTATTCCTTAAATATCCCACTCAAGCAGGTAACAAAGGAGACAGCGGAATACATACAATATATAAATATTGTAAATTGTATATATAATTCACGTCCTCCAACGTTAAGTCATATCGGGCGATGAATGAATTGGGTAAAATGATGCTCAAGTGAGTGCAGAATATATAGAGCTTTGAGTTACCCGACATTCATCTTTCACAATAAGGGAAAACCTACAACGTTAAGTCATATCGGACGATAAATGAATGATGTTTAAATGAGTCCAGGGTACATAGAGCTTAGAGTTATCCAAAGTTCATCTTTCAGGATAAGGGAAAACCGCTGAACAAACCTTATCCAAATAACCCACAGTGACCGAGCTTCAACTCGGGACCTCTTAAAAAAAGCAATCATTTGAACAACAATATTTCCCTTGCGTGAGGCGGACACGCTACCACCTACGTTACAGGCTCGGGCAGCACGCTATTGTGGAAAATCAGAACATTTCATTCTAGAGATTAGAAAGGAGCGCAAACAACTTCAGGAGCAAAGTGGACATTCTATTTTATATTCAACACCGAGGGAAAAAGAATTACACCGAAAGAAAATTGAAAAGTGTCTATGGGTGAATTTGATAAGCGTTTTATCCGGGAAGTTGTTCAGGAGTTCTGCAAAATACAAGAAGTAATTACAAAAGCAAAGAAACTCCGTCCGGTTAAGCACAGGATACTTTTTACTTGATAAGAGTCTTAAAAACTATTGGCTTCAAGTGGAGAAAATGCGGAAGCAAACAGAAGATTTTAATTGAGAAACCTAAAATTCTAGGTGGCCTGAGCATCTTGTATACATATTAAAAATTTAGCTGAAATCTGGTGGAAACTTATTTGTTTAGATGAGAGTTGGTTGGCCAGAAGTTTTTGAAATTGCCGAAAGTTACAATGTAGGCACTCGATTCATTTAGGATTCATGCTGGAGGGAAGAAGAGGTTTTTGAATGTAGCAAAACTGCAAGCTCCAATGGGAATTACTATGACCAACGAATCACCAAAGTGCTTGAACTGGTTGAAAGAAATGTTATTCCACACATTCCACCTTCTTTAGTTGTAATTGTGGACATTGAATCTTTTCTGAAAAGTGCCAAATATCCTATCAAGAAAGAGATGGTGAATTTCCTGAAAAACGCGGCGTTAATTGTAACGAACAAATGACGAAAGGAAATGTATTTCCCTTCTGGAAGTCCATCGCCCGAGAAAAAAGTAAGAAAGTCAAAGAAACAGAAGCTGAAAATTAAAAACAAATAGACGTTTATAGATTACATAACTGTGAATACGGCAATAGATGGTAGGTCCACCAGAGTGACAAACATATTCACTAGCACGACCGCTATGCTGTGAAAGTTAATACATAAAAATGGATATGAAGGCTTTTTTTCTTTTTACTTTTTGCCAATATTAGCCGTTTTGAATTAAGTTAAATGTAAATGTACACTACATGACATTAATATCGTCAGTTACTGTGGTTTTGACATTTATTTGCACTGTTCAGTTTTATGCATTCATTGATAAAACTGAAACGCCACTATCCATCTGGGCGTTAGCACTCCCCTCCCCTCTACAGTGCCATTCTTATTCAAAGCAAACTTAGCACATTCCTTACAACTACACAGAGCTGAGACCCTAGCAGTACTCCTTTTTCAGCCTTATTAGCAGGGCTAAGAAGTTCGTACCGCTCACCGTTCCCTATGCAGGTTGCGACCGACCCTCTTCCGGCATCTAAACAAGTCATAGATAAGAAACGCACAGCGGAGAGGCATTGAAACCGGTTGCCCAGAAAAAAATCACTTATGAGACATTCGTAAATGCAAACCTATGTATATCATTATGTGTAACATGCAAATTCTTATATAGTACACACGGGTTTGTCTCTCG
Organism: Mantis religiosa; assembly: GCA_030765055.1. Lineage (NCBI taxonomy): Eukaryota > Metazoa > Arthropoda > Insecta > Mantodea > Mantidae > Mantis > Mantis religiosa. Next base: position 13,782 of record JAUKNK010000786.1, read on the forward strand.
CTGATCTCATTATTTAAATCGGCACATTGTGGCAACACCCAAGCAATTATAACGCGGATTGTAACATTTTCTGATCGAATGTAAAATAATATCCAAATAATAAAATTAATTTCTTAAATATCTGAAGACTCTTTCTATACAAAATGCCAGAGCAGTAATTTTACTACATATATACTCATCTGCGGCCGTATTACTAAAAACAATAATGCACCTCTGAAGCCTTACAAATGAAAAACTCATTCTATGTCACGTAAAACAAGATTTAGTTGATTGATAATCTGTTGCAAATTGGTTAATGATTTCAGCTAATTTAGTTTCTCGATCTGACTTATCTTTTTTCCATGTTTGCTGAAGTACCCCACTGAAATGTAAATGTAAATAATGAATTAAATAAGGACATAAATAAATACACTTATAGAAAACATACAATGGTTGTACAGAAAATTTAGTTGTTCATCTTTGGAGCACAGCAAAGAAGTTATTCGAATGTCTTCCTTCCTACCAACGTGCTCTGTGTCATGCAATTACACCTGTTTTGCAGTAATAAGTTGAATTCTACGATGAATCTTGCCCTTGCTAGTAGCGCTGCGTGGTATAGCCATTCCTGGCCGCTCTTATACTGCTCAAGGAAATGGGTACGAACTTCCTAGCTCTGCTTATTACCTACAGTTATAGATGTCCCAATACTACAACTTATAAGTTTACGATAAAAGTAATCGAGTATTTAATTTAGCTTATCGTATATCTTGTACTGCTTCATGTACCTACATTTTTTTTCAGTTCAGTGTCACAGAGAATTTATACGTCCTGGGTGAAGTTAAATGGGGAACTTTACGAGGGAAACACACTTTGGCGACCTGAGGAAATGGGTTAATATTTTATATGCATCAATGTACATAGTCTTATGTTATTAATTTTCATTGTGAATGACCGCTTAGTCTTCGAATGCCTTTATTGTTATAACAGCAATAAAAAGAACCCTTAAAATTGTTAATTCTTTGTTTTAACAACATTTACAGAGGAACAATCATTGCTCAAGGTAATAACTAACAATGTGTTCTTCAAAATGTTAGTATTTTGTAAATAAAATTAAATGATAGGACAAGATGCATTTTAATAAGTGACTTTCGAGAAGAGAGAAAACGAGATAATGAAAAAGAAAACGCACGAAGATAGAGGCGAGGACACGCTAGCTTTATGTATTCTCTCCGTTCTTTTTATGCAAATTTACCCTTTTAGCTGCAGTAGAACGTTCCTATCGCATGGCAGAACTTTTATCCAACGCTTTGCATAACACGCTTACCGTCATATGGCCCAGCTTCGGTGTTACGAACTGCAACCACGTTAGCCGCTGCGATGAAATAAAATCCAGGAATAGCAGTTAATTTTTATATCCTATTTTTGTCATAAGGATATCCTAACAATAGTATCTTAAAAGTTATAAATACGTACATCCTTAAAAGTTAACGTTTAAGAACGAAACAAATATTATAACATTGCCACGTTATATACCAGTAATTTAACGCATAGCTATCTATGAGTGTAGTAAAACTCCAGCCAAAATATTTCTGTCAAAGTCCGATTTTGGGTGAACATTAGCTAATAACAAGAGACAATCGATTTCAAAGGAAGGTGGACCCGGTGCTCCAGTTACTGCTCTTACAGAAGAAAACATCAACACTGCTGCTGCCATTGTGAGAGAGGATCGACGAATTACCTTAAGATCACTTTCTGAAATACTGAACATTTCTTTGGGTGCCACCCACACGTTGGTGACAGAAACATTACACATGAGACGTGTTTGTGCGCGATTGGTTCCAAGACTGTTGATTCCCAAACAGAAGGACATTCGCATGCAGGTCTGCATGTAGTTAAAGTTGATGTTAGAGGAAGATCCGGAGTTTCTTTCAAACGTAATCACTGCTGATGAAACTTGGCTTCATCATTTAGATCCTGAGAGCAAACAGCAAAGCTCAGTGTGGAAATCTCTTTGTTCTCTCATCTGAAAATTGCGCTCGGAGGACAGAGATTTTCGTCAAATGAAGAAGCAATCACCTTCGTGAACAGTTATGTTGCAGAGAAAAACGCCGAGTACGATTTGGACGGGTTACAGAGATGGGAACATCACTGGAAGAAGTGTGTAGAGTTACAAGGAGATTTTGTTGGGAAAAAAAATCTGAAAAAAATGTCTTGTATCTTTATTAGGACGGAAACCTTTCAGACCACCCTCGTGTAACCGTTCGGCTATCAGTACACGTTTGGTAACTGAGACTCAGTTGAGAGGATTGAGTACAACGAAGCTAGACCGACCGTGGAAACCATGTGGACAGAAAAATATACGCTTCCGGTCTGCTCATTTTATTTTGTCAAAGGCTGTATATTACGTAGAAGTTCATTTAGTAATTTTAATTGCCCTTAAAAAATTAATCTGTCAACAAAATATACGACCTCTTCACCAAACACGTCTTGCTGTCCAGAGATGGCACCACCTGTAATACTTTTTGCGTAGGAGATGATTTCTAATTATTTACACAGATTTATAAGAACTTGTATTTTTGTTGCTTATTTATGCATTATATTTGATTAATTTATATTACCTGAGAATCAGCAGTAGGTGGAACATATGTGGAGACAGTGTTCAACGAACAAATTATTGTATATGAGTGATGAAGTCTTCTAAAGTAAATATATACTTACAGTTTTCCAAGACAACGTGTTTTTTATTTCTCAATTACAAATTCTCATATCCAAATTCTCATATGTAATATGTGTTAGAGAAGAACACGGTTCTAGAAGTCAATTATTGTGATTTGTTAATTAATGTGTATTATTATCACCAGAGATAGGAAGTTCGTTGGCCACGGAAAGCGGCCCAGGTTCGATCCCACCCATGTGGTGGGGATTTTAGGCCCCGGGTATAGGACCGGTGCCCACTCAGCATCCTGAGGAAAGTGAGGAGCTTACGCTAGGTAAGCGGCCCTGGTCACGGAAACCAAAATTCCGGTTGGGGAATGTCGAGATGCTGACATCTACTCCCCGTATCGGTTGGATGATCGTCCACCTCTACCGTGCGTAAGTGGGCGTGAGGCCGGCAGTCGGGTTGGCAGGCCTCTAAGGGCTGTCGCGCCATGAGTTATATAGGAAGTTCGTACCGATTTCCTTGAGCAGTGTAAGGGCGGCCAGGCATGGCTATACCACGCAGCGCTACTAGCAAGGGCAAGGTTCGTCGTAGAATGCGACTCATTACTGCAAAACAGGTGTAACTGCATGACACAGACCATGTCGGTAGGAAGGAAGACATTCGAATAACTTATTTGTTCTGCTTCAGAGATGAGCAACTAAATTTGCTATACAACCATTGTATGTTTTCTAGAAGTGTACTTATTCATGTCCTTATTTACTTCATTATTTACATTTAAATTTCAGTGGGGTACTTCGGCAAACATGGAAAAAAGAGAAGCCAGATGGTTAAACTTAATAAACTGAAACCATTAACGAATTTGCAACGGATTATCAATCAATTAAATCTTGTTTTACGGGACATAGAATGAGCTTTTTTTAATTTGAAAGGCTTCAGAGGTACATTATTGTTTTAGTAATACGGCCGCAGATGAATAAATATGTAGTAAAATTCCTGCTTTGTCATTTTTTCTAGTAAGATTCTTCATATATTTAAGAAATTAATTTTATTATTTTGATATTATTTTACATTCCATCAGAGAATGTTGCAATCCGCGTTATAATTGCTTGGGTATTGCTACACTGTACCTATTTAAATAATTAGATCAGCCAGAGACAAACCCGTATGTACTATATAAGAATTTGTACAAGGGACGTCCAGAAAGTAAGTTCTGTTTTAAATTTATCTCCGCTGCAGTGCTGCGATCGCAGTTCACACATGCGCGGTAGACGCTCTGTATCAAGGAGAACAAACGTGCGCCATTGTGAGATCGCTGTCAGCCACGTACGCTTTGTTGTGCTTGTTTACAATGTCGGTGTTGATTGAAAATCAACAATGAAAGCGAAACCAATTGAAATTTATCGGCAAATTTGCGATGTTTTCGGACAAAATGAGATGAGAGATACAATGGTGAGAAGATGGGTCCGACAGTTCAATGAAGGTACGATGAAAAACGAAGTGGGCGTCCATCTTTGGTTACAGAAGAACTGGTTCATGCGATTGATGACAAGATCCAGGAAAACTGAAAGTTTACAATTAGTGCTCTCGCTATGGAATTTCCCCAAATCTCACGATCACTAGTTCATGAAATTGTTACAGAAAAACTGAAATTTCGTAAACTTTGCTCACGTTGGGTGCCAAACATTCCTACTGAGCAACTCAAAACAAAACGGATGGGTAGTGCACTTCAGTTTCTGACCCGTTATGATGAAGGCGGCGAAGAATTTCTGACACAGATAGTCACAGGAGATGAAACTTGGGTTTCTTACGACACCCCTGAAAGTAAGAGTCAATCAATGAAATGGAGACACACCGCATCCCCAGCAAAGGTTAAGCCGAAAAAAAATCTTGGCACCCCGAGAAATGATGTGCTCAGTGTTCTGGGAGAATTAATGCCAGAGGTTCTACTCCCATCAGTCCTGGACCCGTAGGACCAAGGACCCGGGCCTCCTTCGACCAGGGAGTTACCGAGCTGTCCCAAAAGGGCGCCCGACGCATCCGTGGGGCTTTCCATAGGGCAAGACCTAGAGACTAACAAGCCCCCCCTCATCTGGTCCTGTGTACTCAAAACGAGATGAAAGTGGATACGCCACTTACGCGCACCAACTCCAAAATGGGAAGGCTACCGATATGACCTCGGTGGGGCCGCCTGGTGATCTGGCACACCTTCTACTAGCTATGCTGGCTAGTACGCGGGAATATTAATGGCTTCCCTCAACCCTGTCCGGAAACGTACCCGATCTCCCACGGGTATCGGGTACCACTGCCCCCTCGAGTCCAACCCAATCCGAACAACTCCCAGAGGGAGGGGCTTGAATGTTCGGCCCGAGGTTCCTCTAGTAACGTCAGAGGTAACACGAGTGCTAAGGGTCCGCAGCGCCCGGTGTTCTGGGACAGGAAAGGCATCTTACTCATTGATTTCTTACCGCGTGGTCAAACACTGAAAGCAGATATTTATTGCAAGACACTTAGGACATTGCGCCGCGCAATATAGAATAAGCGCCGAGGAATGCTGTCAAAAGGTGTTGTGTTTCTTCTCGACAACGCATGACCACACACTGCAAATGCGACGAAGAAACATCCTACAGGGATTTGGCTGGGACGTGTTTGACCTCCCCCCGTACAGCCCTGACCTCGCTCCTAGCGACTTTCATCTGGTTTTGCATCTCAAATGTTTCCTTGGCGGTCAACACTTCAACAATGACGAAGAGCTGAAAGAAATGTTTTCCAACTTGTTGAAGACACAGGCGGCATACTTCTATGAAGAAGGTATACAAAAACTTGTGCTTCGCTATGAAAAATGCCTGCAAAATTTCGACAGTTATATGGAAAAGTAGTTTAAGAGTTGTAGAATTTTGTGCAATAAATAATTTTTCTGTGTCTGTACACAATTTAATTTTATTACCAAACAGAACTTACTTTCTGGACGTATCTGGTGTGTTGTACATAATCATCTAATAAGATGTGCATTTATGAATGTCTCATAAGTCAGTTTTTTCTCTGGGCAACCAGTTTCAATGCCTCTCCGCTGTGCATTTCTTACCTATGACTTGTTTGGAAGAAGGTCGGTCGTCACCTGCATAGGGCACGGCGGGCGGTACGAACTTCCTAGCCTTGGTGATAACATACAGGATGAGTAAAAAGTATGGAGCGATGCCTGTAACCCCGCTGTTGAGTCCCATGCTTCATCATTAAAACAGGGAAACTATACGTGAACTGGTATATATATGACATATATATATATATATATATATATATATATATATATATATTCCGGAAGTGGTCAGGTCAGCCAGTCAGTGTGTCAGTGTCGTCAGTGTCAAGCTGGCAGGTTGAAAATGAACCAAATTTGCTTCGAAACCGGTCCCCAAGGATTGTGAATAAGATAGATAATAGTGAAGTTGTGTTGCTATAGCGTTTAGTTGGTCTTAATAAATATATATGAGTCAATTGGAGAGTTTAATGTCAGGACGGCGCGTTGGCCATGGTAACTCAATGGGTAAGAGCGACTGGATGGAAACCAGGAGATCTGTGGCTTAAATCCCGGCCATGACATTGAATTTTTCAGGTTGACTCTATCTATCCAAAAACTTAGGCTATATACGGCTAGTATGAAGAAATTAATAATTTCCATCAATTAACTAAAATATGAAAACATGTTGATATCATACAGCTTTTCTAAAAAAAATATCACTTCACAATACTATAAGAACAAAGTTACAAGCATTTTTCCATGCTGTTTACTCACCATCAATGAGCTACACTAAAGACAAAGATAGCATTTTTAAAATATGTTGAATACGGCGCGGTTTTGTCTTTTAGGCATGAATAGCCAAGTGGTTGGGATATATTATCTGTTTCAAATGGGAAGAGTTCTCGCCTATAGCGAATCAGATGCGTTAGAGCCTTCAGCGTTGCCACGTCGTTACTTCCAATCTTTTAATATTTCCCTCTCTCTCTCTCTCTCTCTCTCTCTCTCTCTCTCTCTCTCTCTCTCTCTCTCTCTCTCTCTCTCTCTCTCTCTCACACACACACACACACACACACACACACACACACACACACACACTTGCGAGTCTTCTTGGCGCTAGACGTAAGGGAACGCAAACTGAATTTTCCAAAGTTTTATAATAATGCACTTTTTGAAATTATAATTACAACATGAATATTCGTATATTACGCAAATGTTTTAAATATTTAGTTTAAAAGTAATTATAGTTTATGCATTACTTATTTTTCTAATCCAACGAAAATACCGACGGTGCATTCGTATAGCTATGAATATCATTGTCATTGTCTTCATCGTCTGATTATTGCAAATTTATGATGATCGGTCCCAAAATCCCATCTTTCTTTCCAAAAATCGTCTCCTTGTAGTTTATCTGATGTCTCACACAGTTTTCCCAACCTTGTTGTGTTCCTTGTCAATTTCTTCGAGAGTAAGTGGTTCAACTACAATCAGTTTGAAAGTATTATTTCTGTTTGCACAATAATTTGAGCCCACATTAACTCATTTGGATTGTTCTGGCAGTGGTAAGGGGAAAGGTGGTTTATAATACCTCGTGTCTCATTTCAATTGCAAGCTGATCCAGCTGATACACTTTACCTGGTTTTTAAACGGAAGAACAACCGAATAATGCTGCTTAGAACTCTCTAGAGTAAATAGATATTACGAAACCATTCATAAACAAAGATATAACGTGACCAGACACGTTCTGCTAGGCTAGTAGGAAGTGTAGGTATTGTTTCGTCTCATCGAATTTAACAAATACGTTGACTTATTCAAAGTAATTCTTTTATCGCGTCATGTACAACGTTTACGTTTCAGTTCTGAGTAATTACAAATATATGTACACCCACACTTGCCAACCAATAATGATATTTATTACATTGCTTACGGGAGATGCATTGTTATAATATAATAGTACTTTATTTGTATTAGGAAAACTATATGAACTAAAAATATATGGTTTCTACGGTTATGTTAAATACATTACTCTCTACCTTCCTTCCCGACTCGGTAGCGTGGTGGTAGCGAGTCTGCCTCACGTTCAAGAGGTTCTGAGTTCGAATTTCGGTCAGGGTGAGTTACCTGGATAAGGTTTTTCCGGGGGTTTTCCTTATCTTGAAAGACGAATGTCGGGTAACTCTAGGCTCTATGGACCCTGGGCTCATTTGAGCATCATTTCACCCATTCCATTCATCGTCCGATATGACTTAACGTTGGAGGACGTAAACTTACCGAAAAAAATCTACCTTCCTCATGGACCAGTTTTTGCAAAATCTGAATTTCTGTCTTAGCGCGGATAGTATTTGTTAGAGATTGATTAGGTCCTCACACACCACTTAGGAGGAATGCAATACGACAACACCGCAGGACTCCGAGTGGTTGCTCACCTAGTAGCACTCAAGGACGAACAGCACCCCATTTGAAACAGATAATAGTTATGTTTTCTAGTTAAATGTTCCATGTTTAGTATTTTCAGTCAGTTTCCTATCTCCCTTCAATCAAGGAGTCAACATTACCTTCATTTATATTGCTCCCCATGACTATTATGTGTTTCAAATGGGAGGAGTTCTGGAGTCCAGCTAATCACATGCGTTAAAACACTCAGCGTTGCCAACTTGTTACCCCAACTCTTTTTATATTTCCCGCTCTCTCTCTCGCACACTCATACAACGTGCACGTCTGCTTGGTACTAGACATAAAGGTAACCAAATTACAATGTCCAAACTTTTATAATGCCGTTGAGCTATTTTGAAATCGAGATGATAGATACAAACCAACCAATAATGACAGTGCTTTACCTCAGGATGCGTCGGTAAATATATTAATATTTATTTATACATTACGAAAACTATTTGTTTTGATACAACTTTACATGCATTTTAAACGGAAGAACAATTGAATAATACTGCTTTACACTCTCTAGAGTAAATCGAGATTACGAACCATTCATAAACAAATATATAATGTGACCAGACGCGTACTGCCAGGCTAGAAGGAAGGTACTGTTCCCCCTCGCTCGAATTTAACAAACATCTTGGCTTATTTAAAGTCATCCTTTTATCACGTCATGTCAAACGTTTACGTTTCAGTTCTGATTAATTTCAAATATACGTACACGCAAACATGCCAACCTATAATGCTATTCATTACAACGCTTACGTCGTGATGCATTGTTATAATTTATAATATAATAGTGTTTTATTTATTTATATTAGGAAAACTATTTGAGCTAAAAATATGTGGTTCTTACGGTAATGTTAGATACACTACTCTTTACCTTTCACATGGATCAATTGTGGAAAATCTGAAATTTCGTCTTAGCGCGAATAGTATTTAATAGAGATTGATTAGCTTAGTGGGAATGCAATACAACACTGTAGGACTCCGATTGGTTGCTCACCTAGCAGTGCTCAAGTACAAAACATCACCTATTTGAAACAGATAGTACCATCTGTTACGCTAGTATTACAGCAAGTATCAGACACATTTAACAGGTCGTTAAAAGAAGGGTGCGGTGAAGATATAGTGTACCATTTATTTCTTGAAAATAACAACCGACCATTCATTTGCAGTCACGCAACACGTCTAGTGAAATATTGGCGATTTTGTAACAAATATTACCTTGGTTTTTCATTACTTTGCGAGTGATGGTTAAAGACAACACTCTTCCACATCCCCATAAGCAGAAATAGTACATAATCAAATCTGAAGGGCTGGCTATTCAAATTATCGCCTTTATTTTCGATGATTTTATTTAAGATTCATACAGACTCCCTCAGTGTTGACTATTGACTCGATCTTGTTGAAGCCGGAAACTTACAGAAACCGTGTAATTTCATTATTAAGAAATGACTCAATTATGTTCACTTTTCTGGCTGACGTTGCTTTTTATCATCAAACTCAAAAACTAATGGATCAATTATCCCAGAAAGTGAAACAGGATACCAAATGTGCAATGGTTTATATTGTACTACATGACAAAGCGAGAAGACGTATCGATAAAAATTTGCAACACAGAGATGTTTACGTCAGCTTATCGCACATACACGGCGAGTTCAGTGTATGTATAGTCTGTTCAGATATAATCATGTCTTCTGGTTTTTTTTTTTTTTTTTTTAATTTTACGTCCTCCAACGTTAAGTCATATCAGACGGTGAATGAAATGGTGGAAATGATGCTCATATGTGTCCAGGGTCCATGGAGCCTCAAGCTACCCGACATTCGTCTTTAAGGATAAGGGAAACCCCCGGAAAAACCTTATCCAGGTAACCCACCATGACCGAGATTTGAACTCGGGACCTCTTGAACGTGAGGCAGACACGCTACCACCACGCTACCGAGGCGGGCTCATGTCTTCTGGACAGCAATGTGTCATACATCGGCAGGCGCGAGAAGACATATCATATAGACACACGCAGCTTCCAATCGCTCTATTTGTGTTTCGTAACTTACTGTACGTCAACTTACTAATATTTCACTCTCCTAATCGACCAAATGAGGCCTGATAAGAGACGATCACGGCACTGGTCACTTGAAGGTCAATACCCCTCAACGCTCAGTCAAGTAATAATTGAAGAGGTTTGTTAGCTGAAATTAGGTTTGTTTACAAGCCAGAATGATAAAACTGTCGTTCGTCAGACATCCATAATCTGTCAACAAATTCTTCATCTTCAATCACGCAATGTAACATCTCATGGTATTCACGAGATAAAATCAGAAGTCTTTAAGGCTTGGTGCACTATATCAAGCCTGTATGGACGAAAATGAAGATCTAAGAGCTCTCCATTAAGTTCATGTTGCAAAATATAGTGCGATCCACATAAACCTGAACCACTTCAATAGGCCATAACTTTTGAACCAATAATAGGACACACGTGCTACTTTTGAAGAATATAATACACAATTGGGAGATTACATTACACTATTTACATCTCAGAGAAAATGTTGGAAGTGTCCTCCACCAGCATCTATACGTGTTTACACTCATCTCGCCATATTCTCTGAAGTTTTGTGGATATGCTATCGAATTGAGAGAAGGTTATTTCCAAAAAGATGTAGCAACGTGCCATACATCTAATGACACCATGGAACTTGTAACCAGTTTCTTTGATAATCGAATAATCTCAAAAGGTCTGTGACCCCCCAGATCCCCTGACCTAACCTCACCGGATTTTTTCTTGTGGGGTATCTAAAACATAGAGTGTACAAGAATAGGCCACGGACAATTGATGTTCTCAAGGAGTCCATTTGATCAGAAATAAGTAACATTGGTGCGGATACTCTCCGTAAAACTTCACAGAATATGGTGAGACAAGTGCAAACATATACAGATGCTGGTGGAGGGCACTTCCAACATTTTCTCTGAGATGTAAAAAGTGTAATGTAATCTCCCAATTGTGTATAATATTCTCCCAAAGTTTCACGTGTATCCTATTATTGGTTCAAAAGTTATGGTCTATTGAAATGGTTCAGGTTTAAATGGATCGCATTGTACTTCAGCCCCATAGCATAGTGAATTGTTCACTCAACATTCTCTGATCTGCGTTTGGTCCTTCTGCTATCTGGAGGAGTCTTCTTCTTCTTCTTCAGTGCCGAACCAGTTTCCTGAATGTTTTAACCTGTATTTTTATGGAGTGAGCAGATGAGGCGAAATCATATTGCTCTAAATTAAAGTGACAACAAAATTGGTGTCCAACGCCCTCATAATTATCTTGCTTTATAAAACCTTTCACTACAAATAGTATATTGCATATTAAGAAGTGTAAATGTAAGAAGTGCAAGTATATTAATTCTCATCAGGTCGAAAATGCATATTGGGAATACGAGGCCCGTGTGACAGAGGATAACCAACTTACACGTTGTTAGCCAATTAGTGTTTGCAACATTTGAGAAAACCGTAAAAATCAATAATAAATCAACGTTACTATTCTGTTGGGTATTACGTCATTTTCTATTAGTACCGTAAGTATTACGCTGTTGTGTGTTACGTCACTTCCTACTGGCATTGAAAACTAGAGTCGTAAGTATTAATGACCTGTTTCGTCCTTGTTGCCATGACAGTTGACAAATGTATTGTAAAATTAACTTACACAGCCAAATACATGTTCACCTTGATTAACTTACAAATCAAATATTTCAAAAAGTACATTATTGACCAACCCACCGATCTATATTCATTAAGTTGCATTGTCATAGTAATAGAATGCGCACACAATTTTCAAATCATTCATTAAGTTATAAGAGGAAAACCTTAACGTAAAATCGCCCGTTATTTTGCCAGATCTTGTATAATACAACATTGCAGTTTTTAATAAGTTTGTTCCAACAATCACTTCAGATATTTTCAGTATAGCGTGCTGACAGGTGAACAATAACGTTCCCACTATGGCGACGTCACCAACCCCAATGAGTGATATGAAATTGCCAGTTACCGCTTATTACGGTTCGCAAGTGTTTCAAACGCACATTAATCTATTATAATTGTTTCACCTATGATATATTAGCAACGCCCTCAACATATGCAACCCATTTAACACAACCGCTCTTATGATGAAAAGCTTAGCACTAATTGCATGTTATAGTTGGATCTGATTTAGGATCTAGAGTCTAGACAGATGTACAGTTTGTTAACAGAATTGAAAAAAAAAATCATTTTCCATTACGTTGGAGTTCATCAGCTCCGAATTAAGTACTTATACACTTGGCAGAGAAACGTATGTAGATAATAAAAGACGTACAATTGCAAAATTTTCATTTAGGGTTACAAAATGTCTGAATCTTTGAAACGTGCACTTACCGAAACATTCACTGTTTACTGCCACATAGTTTCTCGTGAGTATTGCACCCAATTGCTGCCTAGGCTTTATGCTTTACTGTGTAACTTACAGTACATAACAACTCACTATACTGCTCATTCAATTCCCCCCCCCCCCACTATTTGCATTGATGAGTGACCTCGCGATATTCTTTAAGGAAAGGTACTGGATCGAAGATCGCTGGGGGGATTGGGCTTGCACCCAACTTAACACGTGTTAAGTTTTCTTGAATATGTTTAAAACTACAGAATTAATTGTATATAGCACATAAAGCACAAAGATCCAAGCAATTGAAAAAAGATTCTATTGATCCTTCCTGACGTGACAATGATAATTCTACAATCATATAAGAGTAAATACCCAAGATCACACTCAAACTTGAGTGAATCAACACTTGATTTAAGAATACCTGAACTTTGCCTAACATGAAAACCATCAATACAACAGACCCCTTTTGAATTTGACATATTCAACTATGGTATAAACACAAAGAGGTTTCAGTCCAACTTTACCAAGAACCCAGCTGCCAAAAACCCCTCTCAATAAAACGCGAGTAAAACCCAAATAAATGTCTGAACTAAATAGTCTGGAATTTTCTCACCCAGCACGTAATTACCACGGATAAAGCAGTAGGCCCTTCCGACGTCTGGAGCTTTCCTGGTACCTATGTTACTTCCCACGTAACTCCCACTCTGTAGTATGGCCTTGCGTCGTGGACTCTCAAATCCTAGTCACCTTTGTGACTGGCTCCCAGCTGTGACTCCTGTACCGAGCGAACTCTCGTCGTGACTTCCTGCCCGTTCTGGGCGAACTGATCGTGGTGACTACCTGCCGCTTACTGGACAATGACTGCCTGCCCGTTCTGAGCGTACTGATGGCTTGGCCATGAGCCATGAGCGAGTACAAGTCGTTCGGATGATCCCGGGCGGTGGGCCGTACGCCACGGTACCTATCCGCTATGCGGATTTACCCGTGCGGTTTGATAGATTGTGTCGTTATACGCAAGCTTTTATATCAATGTCTGATTATGGAAGTGGATAGCCTCTGCTAGTGCTTCCGGTTCCGGTGATGACTTGCCTTCGAAAAAGGGCGTCTTATATAGTAGCCTGGGGTGGGTGGGGCCAAGCCGAACAGGCTTGCAGCAATTTTTTTTCGAGTGGAGGAACAATCCATTTACGGAGCCCCACTGTGTTGGAGGGCACAATGGGGACTGTGGAGCTCGCCTGTCCTTGGTAATACCCACTAAAAAAAAAATCCACCGGATAATGAAAGGATAATAATTTGTGAATATCGTGGGTTAGTGCGGTCCCGCATAGCATCCGCGTTAGTATGTGAGAGATGGGATGCTGGCACCCAATGGGCGAGCGCGTGGAAGGTATTACTAGGCTACAGACATGAAACGTAAATGCAGCCTAGGGGTTAAAAGGTGGTAATGGGTAAAGACAGGTACCGGATTATTGGTGTCTTGCTTTCTAGCGTACGTGGGAGACTTGATGTCCTCCACGTACAGCTAGCTGACGGTCTAGCGCTGTTGTTCTGTGAAGTGCAGGTTCTCTGATGTTGATTCACGCGGAAGGAGGGTTGAGCTCACAGAGTTCCTGAGAAGCCCGCTGACGCTCATAGTGAGCTCGTCCAGCTTCCGGTGTGTGGATTGATGTTCTGTTGTAATGTGAGTTGTCTGCGTAGTCTGGAACTCTCTTAGGAGGTCCTCCAGGGCGGTCAGCTCGGCCGTTATGACCAGGAGCTCCGAATGAAGATCCTGAACGACCTCCCTAGGCCCCGGACTTGCTCCCTGAGCTGCTTCTGGCTGGTGGTGTAGTCTGTTGTTGCCGGCTGTTGATGCGTTTGATGAGGCTGAGCGCTCAGCTGCTGCTGAGTGGTTGGCAGCGCTGGAGGGACAGGCGATGCCTTCCTGCAGGGATGCAGGGGGCATAGCGCCTGTCCGGTGAAATGGCTGTGCCCTCCACAGGAGGCATAGTAGCGCCTGCGTCGGTGGAGGTCGTGTTCTCTGCAGACCAAGGTGAGGCTTGAAGCACCGCAGTAGTGGCAATTCGGCACCGCTGCACAGGTCTCAGCTGCATGCCCGTAGGCGCAGCAGCGGTGGCATGGAGCTTGACGGTCCTGTGGGCTGACTTTGGTGCGCAGCACATGCCCTAATAAGGGCAGGCCGTTAGCTAAAGCAGCTTCCAGTTCCGCGTGGCTGGCTAGCTCCACCCGGAGGAGTGGTGTCGGACCTCGGGCTGAGGTGATGCATGTAGGCCTCATTGCTGACGGCTACTGCTGCTGCGCTGCAGCAAGCACATATCGTGCAAGCACCAGCCGATCTGACGACATGATCCAGCGAATGGAGAACGTTGTTTTGGAGGATCGCCGATTGAGCATTTTCAGATCTTCATGCAATCCCACGGAAATGCCAATTTTTGAGGCGATGTCTGCAACACACTTGCGCGCAAGTACGTACGTTCATAAATATTTACTGGACCAACAGACAGTCAGTTGACACTACAACAGCTAAGAAACACTAAAAATCACGATGGACTCACTGAACTAATTAGAAGAAGCTTGATGGCTCTAAAAGACCAAGAATGAATAATTCAATGGATTAAGGCACATACTGGCAATATACGAAATAAAATAGCATATTGTTTGAACAAATAAGCCGCAAAGAGCAAATATCTATTAGCTGAATACAGTCAAATAATTGAAATTGCCGTAAGTAAACAACAGAATTTAGTAAACAAATACGAGAAACGAATGAAATACAGTTAAAAGGAACCACAAAACAATATTTTAGAACAGCAACAGAACAGCTGAAAGCAAAATTAACTGTAAGTCATAACTAAACCGTCATCCTCACAGGGTATGGTAAATTCGCAGTATATTTATAAAGATATAAGATCCCATAGAACAGAGGAAGATAGCTTCGAGAGTTGTGACGTATTTTAGCTCAGAGCAAGGCCTGCAGTGCGTATGACGTCAGGCAAGGGCCGTGTAGTAAAAGTTGTCTGTATAAATGGCACTTGAGTACAGAATCTGAGGGTTCAGTCAGGTGTATGGCACTCGATGACAACAATGTAGTTGCCACTTACCAAATGGAACTGTTAAATTTACAATGTGACGATTTATTGAAGGACAAATATACACACAAGAAATGGTTGATTTTACAAGAATGTCTCCCAAATCAGATTTCCAAGGTTGTATTCACTTGCCGCACGGACATTGTTGTATGTTTGGCTCGACATACGTGTGCGAACAATTTTTTTTGTCATGAAATTAGCTAAGTCCAAACCCCAAAGTACCTTGCCGTATCACAATCTAACATGCAGCCTTCGATTACAAATTTGTTAGACACTGCATTCTGACGTTGATAAATTAGTTAAAGAAAAACGAAACAGAAAGTGTCGCAAAATGTCCACGTAATTTTGTTCTGAATGGATCTCCTCTAATTTGCAGAGAAAATTACTTTATGTTTTATTTTATTTACTTTATAACATGCCTGACTCAGATAAACTACGAGTTGAAGTTTTATATATTTTCTCATAGCACAGAGCCAAAATGTAATTGTTTATAAACTGTGACAAATTGTGTAATTAAGGCAGTCAGCATTAATATTACAACACCCAAGATGTAAGTTGTACATATTATTAATAACCTATATGTTTTCTGCCTTTCCTACGCTGTCGGAACCCCAACACATCAAACTATTTCCTTCCTTTTGGGCAGGAGAAATCAGCGCGGTGACGTCACACGCTGACCTGCCTTTTGTTCGGGAGCATATTTGGCGGTTGGAGCTGACGTCACACCGCCACTACCTGTCTTCCCCTGCCATAGAAGATCCTTCATGGTGTGTGGTGAAAAAGTACAATCAATGAAAGACATTCTGCAGAAAAGTGGAAATTTAAAAACAGAGAAAGTTCTCCAGAGAAGAATAATAAGAACAAGAAAAACTTTTAAATTGGTAATGGTGAACTTAAATAAAATGCAGTTTTTTAGAATTTGTTTATAATATTAATTTTGATACATTTTAAGATGTAGCTAAATAGATAGTAATAAAAGGAAGGCACATTTAAGTGAAATAATTTAATACACTGGAACACGTGGTCAATAAATTTTATTTAAAAATCAAACATATACATCAGATTGTCTGTATTCGCTGAGAAGTCGTTCAAACTGCTTGTTTCTCTTGTATATTGATGCAAACGCTGGAATATTTAGAGTTTGAGTATATCAACTTACATAATCTTCTCTTTAATTGAGTTTATGTAGAAATTAGTTAAAGGAATTCAGAATTTAAATATCTGGCCTCTCCTTTGTGCCCTTTAGCACAAGCCGCCACTGGAGACATGGTTGCATTCTGAAAGTAAGGGGTTTAATATAAGGTTATGGTGGTTTTCTAAAGTAATGAGTGGCCTACAATTTCCACACCTACTTAAGTTGCAGATATCCTTCATTATGTCCAGATTTACACAATAATACGAATGGATTTTTGCACTCATAAGCTATTAATTAATTTTTCATAACTCACATACCCTCAAGAGCACAAATTTATACTGTCATATTCGTCATCGCGGGCCTGCCGTTGAGAAGTTGAGCGGGAGTTGCTCCGCCCTTGTTTATTGGATGAGGAGCGGGAGGCGCGATCTTCCTGGTGGCCATAGCTGACGTCATGAAACCATGAGCGAGCTGAGTATCACTGCGCAAACACTGTTCGAGAATGCTCCAATACGTAATTCGAGAACATTCTATCTGGCCGGGCCCGCCTGACTAAGAGCCCATGCGAATCCTAGTAGATGTAGTGTTTCGAGTTTCAAATCCCAGTCAATTGAGTTAACTAGTGCTTCTCCGTGGTGAGGCGCCGGTATAGTAAAACAGTTCACGATTCAGGGGGTCGGTCAGTTGAACTGTGTCAGTTAATAGATCAGTGCAGAGAAGTGCATCAGTCTGCAAGAGTACAGTACGTTTCAAGCTCCGTGATGAGGAATCAGTGGGCAGTGTTAACAGAGAGTGGAGCAGTTCACGGGCAAATATCGAAGTTCTGTTCAGAGTTGACCTGCACCTCCGTGTAAGAGATGAACTTGTGTGTATGTCAGAGAGATCACTAGCAACGTAAGTAGGGGCGTTCTAAAGAGATATAAAGAAACATTAAAGAGACGTGCTGAAGCTGTGTATCTCTGTAAAAGAAGGTAGTTTAAGTTAGCATTGCACTAAAGATTTTGGTGACAATAAATGATTTTAAGATGAACTTCGCCTTTTGTATTTTCGTCACAATACTATAATTGGCATTGTACAGACGATTTATATAGAACTGACACATTTCTTTCATTGTTTTAAAATGAATTGTGCTAGCGACAACTTATTATACCTAAAATGTAGAGGAACTTTGGGAGATTATTTAACTCTATAGCAAATAGTGAAAATGTCCTCCATCCTGCATAAGGCACAACTCAACATGTTACAGGCACTCATTGGAGGACTCTGTTGTCAATAGCTTGAATCTCCTGTGTGCTGTAGTGCTTCAGATCGGCCAATATCTGGGGACGTGTGACGTAAAACCTGTTTTTCAAGTAAACGCATAGACAGAAGTCCGGCGATATCAAATCTGAAGATCTCGGTGACCACAAGTTCCTGGAAATTATCCGGTACTCAAAGAAACTTGTAATTAGTTTCATGGACTCATTTGATGTATGGCATTAGTGCCATCTTGATGAAAATATCCTTGACTCAGCTCTACATCGTTCAGTTGCTCAATAAATTCCTTGAAAATCAGTCAGTACTCCGCAGTGTTCACAGTGTGGTTAAAAAAATTTGGCTCCACTATTCTCTGTGCGGATATTGCGCACCCAACTCCGATTTTAACCGGGTATATAGGTGCTTGGTGGATGACGTGGATTTTCGATGTTCCAATGTCGTAAGTTCTGTGAGTTCACATAACCGGGTAAATGGAAACATGGAAACATGTCCAAGTGATGGACAATATGGCAGGATTTTACACAATGAACGTGTGAAACCAACGACGATAATTCAATATTTTATCCTTATCTCATTCCTGTAGCTGATGAACAACCGTAACCCAATATGGCTTTAGGCCTGCACACATTGAGTAGGTGTACCCTGTCTCCTGCGACAAATGTCTTAATGGTTTTTTGGGTGTCTACTCCAGTCGCGCTCTTACGTCAACAACAACGGTGGGAAGCCTAGATGAACGATGCTTGCCTTTAACGCTCACCAGAGATCCATTTGTTTCCCATTTGTTTACTAGTCCCAGTATTATGTTTCTTTCGGGAGGATTGTGAACACCAAATTCTCTCTGCTATACCCTTTGAGTAGCTGTAATTGAATTCGTAATCCAGTATTGCTTCACAAGGAACAATCGTTGATTTAATGTGTAACCATTTTCACGTTGACTAGAACAAAATGTCAAAAACATCTGCCAACAATAGCAATTAGGAATAAAACATAAACATCTGCACATCTGGTGACAAGGAATCGAAACTCCAGAACATTATACTTAATTTGGTGTTAAAATTGGGTCATTGAATGAATTTCCAACGAAATAACTAAAGGAAGAAAGCAGGGTGTTTCAAAACGACACCAAACGATTATAGCCGTTGCGTAGTTTATAACTTAACTAGTCCGAATTTCAGTGTCGCAGCTTCCAAGTTCTGTTAGGTATAATTTTATGTAGCATTAATATTACATAATTTTGTGATTAGGCAGCGCAGGAACCACTGGTGTGTGAACCTCAAAAGTTGTTATTGGGACGCAACGGCCTCGAAAACAAAAACATTACTCCTTGCTCTTTATCAGTCACCCTAGCCTAGCTTCCAGGTAATGGGGTAAAGGGCAGTTATTTGTGCAAAAGTTGACTAATAGCTCGGACAGTTCCAAGGCTGCTCTTGAGTGTAAAACTACATATTCTGTCCTAACAGGGAGGATTTTGCGCGTACTTAGATAGCAAATCCAAGCAATATGGAGCGCTATACGAACGCCGAAATGACGGATATGGTTTTGATGGATGGAAGAGCTGAAGGGAGTTCAACGAACGCACAATTAATTTAGATTCATTAAAAATATAAATTTTAAAAATAGTGACAATAATGATAATATTTATTTGTTTAACTTCAGAGCATTTTGTTATGATCTTAATTGTATAATACTTTCAACCACATAATGTAAATATCAACAGTCTCCTTTTCAGTTACAAAAGCTTTATTTAGTATTATCAAACACGTGAAATAGAATGCTCGTCTCAATACATTTGGTTAATCTTTTGGTTTATTTGGTTAATCTACAATTCTTTGATGTTATTTTCCATTCTGTTTATCATTTAATGCTTCCATCCTCAACCTCACCAACATTAACTTCCCTCTAAAAAGTATAAGCTGCATATCTCTACCAGCTTATTTGCCATCATGGATTGCTATAACGGAATTTTGGAACACGTTAAACACTAATAAGCAATAATTAAGCAATAGATTATTTATTGCGGTTTTATAAGCCAAAGAAATTCTTAAGAATAGTAAGCTACTGTGGAGTATGCCGGTATGTTTACAAACAGCTACAGCAGGCGACACGGCGTGTGACCTATACCTGTGAACTCCGACAGCGTGAGGCACGCGTCGTTGTTCCTGTCACTGCCTAATCCACACTCATTCTGGAGCATTTTTATGCGGCTCTATTGGCGGCAAAAGCTATCTATATGTGTCACACAGAAGCTGAGAAATTACTTCTATATTGTAGCTTGGTGTCGTTTTGAAACACACTATATATATTAAAGTTTGAGGGCAGATTATTCATGCTTCATGTGTATTATGTTAAAATTATACCGAAAATTCCCGTTTAATGGCCAACTTCAGTGAAGTCAGAGTGTAATTTTGCAATTGAATGGGTTATGCAACTTCTCTTTCCAATAGTTAGGCATCTTGAGGCCGAAGCGTGATTTTTGCAGTAAAAGGATTCCCAATACTCAATACACTTGTGATGAAAATTTAACGAGATACAAAAGTGTCCCAAGTTCCATGACTTACGTACTTGATCTTGTTTATAACTTCATAACAAAAATTCACGATAAGAGTTTTGGAAATCGGCATGAAAATATGTTGTGTGTTTAAATTTCGAGCATAGAAGTATTTGGAACATTGTACAGTACACAGAAAGTCGCATTATTATTGCCAGCAGGTTTATGCAATAAAATGTCATATGACTGAATTATATTCACTACATTTCCCCTGTTTATTATTTTTAGTTCATTATCGGCTGCGTTATACATGTTTTGTGCACCGAAAGCGTGTAATTAAATTTTAATCACTGCATATTCCTGTTTCTGTTTACATATAAACCCTTTAATTACCTTGTTTGAATGTTTTCGCTAATATGCGTACTGCCATAAAACTTTATTTATTCTAACGAGTTTGCTTTCGTATCACACCACAGCGAACTCTACAGTTTTTCCAATATTTATGCCCATTTCCATATTATGACTTCTGTGTATCATACCTTCACTATGTTTTAGTTGGTCTTTAACAACTGCATTTACTTCTTAAACACTTCAAGCAATGAAAAGACTAAATTATTAAAACTAATGTATAAACCCGAAATCCTTCACATGTGAGGTTACCTTGTATTCCGCATTCTAGTATGAGGGAAAAACTGTATGAAAATATTGCTAAGTTAACCAGGAATCGAACTGAGTTCTTAGGTAGAAAGATTGTTATAGCCAATATAATGGGCATCCTACAACACGTAAAACTCACTCAAATTGTAAATAAAGTTAAAGAATAACATGTTTTATAATTTGAGTAACCGTAGAGGGTAGCTCAGGCGGTAGAGTGTGTAGCTGGCATTCGTTGAATCATGGTTTCAGTAACTCAAAGTTGCACCCACACAACAAAAGAATCATAAAATGTTTCGAATGGGAAAGCAAACTGTCTGCATTATACTTTCCTTACAGAACAACATTAACTCGATCAAACTGGGCCACCTCCAAATTAAATCTTTTTAAACAAATTAGGAAGAGTCGGAAGGTGGTGACGCTATAGATGCAAGTTACTCAAGCAGATGGTGGAGGGTAGATTGGATGCTGAGTAGGATCCATGTAAGGATGTCCTTTGTACCTACTGAAATTGAGGAGCGAAGGATACAGCGGACATAGGCGGAGTCCCTAACGTCTCCAGCTGTGAGATCCGGATGCCCCGTGACCACCCACACAAATCTCCCTCACAAGCGCCCGCCTCGGTAGCGTGGTGGCAGAGTGTCTGCCTCACGTTCAAGAGGTCCCGAGTTCAAATCTCGGTCAGGGTGGATAAGGCTTTTCCAGGCTTTTCCCTTATCCTGAAAGACGAATGTCGGGTAACTCTAAGTTCTATGGACCTTGGGCTCATTTGAGCATCATTTCACCAATTCCATTCATCGTCCGATATGACTTAACGTTGGAGGACGTAAATTACAACAACAAAATACCTCACAAGCAGAGATCTCAAACAGTGTTCCTCACACAACTGATACCGAAATTAAAGGGTACAATAAGTAAACCATTGTAATGCATTTCAGAGAAATTGTGTATCTTTGTTACAAAACGTACAAGCAGGTGCATCGGGTTGAATTTTTGTTTTAACAAAAGAAACGTAAGAAAGAGTGTTCATAGCAGAGTTCTAAAGGGTAGCACTTGACTTTGTTTGAAGAGGGTACTCTTCGGACCCTTAATAATGGCATGAGCGAGTCTAATAATCACAATGGACAAAATAGTCACAAAGGGAATCTTTATGTGAAAAGAAGGCTTCAGAAGTGAAAGTTACACACCCACGCACAGCTGTGGATAGTGTGAGAACAGACAGTATACGGCATGAAGCCGATTACGGCAGTCCTCTTCTTCTGTCTTGGTCGAAGGCAGACCAGAAGCGATGAGAGAAGATCTGTCGGTTTATAAGTAACGAATTATGTATTATCGAGTAATAAGCATTCCACGTTCAGTCACTCTAAACAGTGATATATTGGTAACCCTTGGTCGGCAACTTCGAGTTTGGTGTTATAAGAAGACGCAGTCATTAAACCAGTTTGAAACGGGCATTCCAATGTCATTAGAACCAATCCTTACTCATGTATATCCACGCATACCATGAGAGAAACCTCATTGCTCAACCCTGAGCTACCCATATTATTGCTTCAAACTGTGGCGTCAAAGTGGAACCCTGTGCGCCACACATTTTATTCGCTTCACAACATAGGTGCGCCAGGACAGAGACTTACTAAAAGCGAATTTTATATCTTACCTGACCCTCCGACCGTAAAAAACATAACAAGGAAATGACAACACAAAACATTGAAGATAGGAAATTTCACATTATAAAACAATACCTCATTATTCGCCTAGACCTAGAAAAATCGCGAACACCGCAATACTCACAGTGCCTCGTCACCTCTTCTACCGCCACATCTTTCTATTTTGCTGGATTAGAGTTTTGTTGCTACTCCGTTTTCAACCAGTAATGATCAACTGATATCATACTTTATAAATCAAATATATTAGAATACCTTCTCCATGTGGAGTAAATCACGTGCTATTTCTTGGTCCTGCTCTGCTGCTACGAACACCGCAGTTGGATGTCAGTCAATTTTAAAATGCTATGCTGCTAGAGTACATGCTTCAAGTAGATTTGGAAAACATTACAGATCTCACTGGCTGTTCTGCTCGAGGTCACTCAGTTTTCGAGAATTACGAACGTTCAGACTAGAGATATGTAAATGGAAAGTAAAATTGATGCCAACAAATCAAAAACGTTTTTACTAATTAGGATGACGTGCAACAACACCAGATTTACTTACTTGTCTTAACTTGAGGCAGGGGAGGCTCTTCTTTGATGCGTTTGAATCGCCGAGTCACCTACTTTTTTTAATATCCTACATGGTTATGTTTTATGTTCTATCATTTAATTTTCGATTATAAAAGTTCTCCAAATTTTATTTTGTAATGGGGCCATTCTCTTGGCGCCCGCTTGTCGATAGTGCAGCTAGCTTACTTCTCCACTAGTAATTCGTTATTAAAAGGCCAATGTGACCGTTAAGCACATGTGGCGAGTGAAGAGAGGTTCAAGGAGCAGAATGCATGGCTGATTACCATGACTACGGATTCGATTCATAGAAGCCATATATTCTGCACCAACTCGTGTTGCCAACACAATACAGGATTTTCTTCCTATATTTTCGTTTATTTGAAAGGAAATTTGTTCGTAGAAGTGGTAACCCACTTCAAGCGAGCCCCGCGTGTCATGTGACACTGTTTATTATCAGTTTGTATCCTTTGTAAAAACGTAAATTTTTTAGTGATCAGTGATTATTGTATGATATGTGAAGTGTTTAATTTTTCATATTTAAAGGATTTACAATGAATTCAACACACGACTTTGTGTGTTCTATTCTCCAAACACCCTTTTCTAAATGGAAAAAATTATGACAAACGCGACGTGGTAAATGTCGGTAGACCAACACCAGGGCTATGTTTAGAAAAACTTTGCGGCGGAGCATCTTCAAAGTACACCAGGACATTTAAGACTCGTTGGTATGAGAAACATAATTGTAACGAAATGGAGGAGCTGAGAAAAAAACACTAACAAAATTGCAGACGCTTTTCGGGAAACTCACGTCTATATATGGTAAAATACAATGAGAACGTTAAGCTTAACAGGCTTTTTATGCAATATCCCATTAGGGAATTAGACAAGAAATGACATTTCGTGGACATAATGAAAGCGAGGACTCTTTAAACAAAAGTAATTTTAAAGAACTTTTGGATTCATATAAAGAGGGAAGTCCCATCGAAATTCATAACCACTATTCCAGTACATAATCCTTTACTTTTTTTGCGGTGCTAATTTTGCAAATTTAGGTTAGCCAATTTTCCGAGTCACCTAATCAATTCGCTCAGAGAAGCGCCTGACTTGTGAGGCCCTAAGATGAATTTAAAGTACTCTAGATAACGAAAAATTGTAATATATGTAAATGTATATGTAGCCAGATGAAATAAATACTCAATTAAAAAAATACCATACGAAGATACAGTTACCTAATTGGTTAACTTTTTATAAGAAGCCCATAATGATTTTGCATACTGCAAACTTAAAACAGAGATTCAAGCACTGAATACATCAGGTTAAGATACCAGTATTTTCTTACTCCCTTTGCACCTACAAGGAAATAATGCAATAAGTCAATTTCTGCAAATGTTCACCTCGATTAGCATGAAGCAGATAAAAGAATAAGGTAAAAGGGTGGGTAGAGAAATTCATATGAGTGCAACATATAACAATTTGGCACTGTGACAAAATACGTACTTTCTTCATGATTGTGAGTATAAACAGGTGCGTATAACATTAAGAAGTGTGGGGGAGAAGAAAGTAGAACCAACTTAAAAATGAACAAATGCAGCTCCAGTTTCTTATGCTTTCTGGTTCTGAAAATGGTTTCTTCGCGTGACAGACAGACAATCAAGAAGTTGGCATTCACGGACATGGATCCTTGAACCAATGACATACTTTTTCCAAGAGTCGCGCAGATTGAGAAGTGCAGGTTCCAATTTTCACATGCTCGAAACATTCGTGTGCTCAAAGAAATTATCATTAGTATTTGCGTTGTTTTAAGAGTCAACTAGTGTATGACTTAATTTTAAGTATCTTAACGATTATTTACTACATGGCAAAGCGTGAAAGTGTACCGGGAGGAATTCCAAACACAGAAATGTTTACGTGAAGCTACTACTACTACTACTACTACTACTACTACTACTACTACTACTACTACTACTACTACTACTACTACTACTAATACTACACACACACACACACACACACACACACACACACACACACACACACACACACACACACACACACACACACACACACACGTACATTCTTGTCTTCTTGGTGTATGACAGCAGCGTGCCATACAACGACAGGCGCAAATCATATATAACGTGATTGAATATTGTGATGAGAAAGACGAGGGAATCAAAATCCCTTTACGATTTCTCAGTAGATACTGCCGATGAATTATCTGAGATGGTATCTACAACACTTTAATCCTCCAGGTACGTTTGAATGAAAGTCAGTAGAACCGTCTTCAACGGTTTGGGAGAAACTGTGTTTAACGAGTGTTTATTTTGATAGTCGTGGGTCTTTCTAGTTTGGATTCTCTAGGGGATCACGCTTGATCTTAGAAACCAGCATCGTCATGCCGCCTTCCAGCAGATCCTCGATCACGCATCCTTGATCGCCACGACAAAACCCTCAAGGTAAATCCCATATGGGAGTTTGTATAACTATGTAATTTTTGTTACCATTTCACCCCTAAGTCCCTTCAGGACTTTGGAAGTATCTTGTGCTTAACATTAATAATTAGAGTTTAGTAAATTGCCATATTATGGAACTCAGTGTTGCCTCTACTTTGCTCTATCATCTGTCTCCCTTATCTTGTCAGTTACGTCCCTAACTACAAGCTAGATAGTAACATTATGATGTAATCACCAAAGTTACATTATTTAACGCAACAATAAGAAATTAGAAAAATGAAATATTTTAAGTTTCAATCCTTTAACGTATAAAGTACAAAGCAATTGATCTCATTTTGCAATGCAATGATTGTCTTACATTTTTACTAAACGTAAACTTTTCAACTCTAAGGATCACATTACATCACTGCTTTGATAGAGAGGGCGAAACGTGATTACGCTTGAGAGCAAAATATTCGAGGGCTGTTAAATAAAATGTGATCACAATTTCTTTTGACAACGTATCTTTACACATCCTCATAATTTTGATTGTCCTTCTCAAAATAGTCTCCCCTGAATGCGATGCACTTGTCCCAGCGTTTCTGCCAGTCTTCAAAGATATGCTGGAAACCATTTTTGATAGATCCTTCAAAATCGCCGCCGCAGCCTTCACCACTGCTTCTGATAATGGATAATGCCTCTCATGAAGGCGTTTCTTCACGTTAGGGAACAGAAAAACGTCACATGGGACCAAATCTGGACTATAGGTAGGGTGAGGGATGCACTTCACGTTGATTTTTGCAATATATTCAGCAACATTGGCAATATGCAGCCGCGCATTATCGTGGTGCAGCATCCAGCCTGCTTCATGGAAATGTGATCTTTTGCGCCTGATATGGACTTGCAATGTTTTCAGGACATCCCTGTAGTAATGTCCAGTTACTGATGTATGTGCAGGTACAACAAGCTGATAAACCATTCGATGAATATCAAAAAATGAGATGACCATAACTTTCCCAGCAGAAGCAACCACTTTTACTTTTTGGTGGGTTGGTGATGAAGGAGATTTCCACACTGAGCTTTGCTGTTCACTCTTAGGATCAAAATGATGTAGCCAAGTTTCATCAGCAGTGATTACGTTTGAAAGAAACTCCGGATCTTCCTCTAACATCAACTTTTACTGCATGCAGACCTGCATCCGAATGTCCTTTTGTTCGGGTATCAACAGTCTTGGAACCCATCGCGCACAAACACGTCTTATGTGTAATGTTTCTGTCACCAATGTGTGGGTGGCACCCAATGAAAAATTTCAGTATTTCAGAAAGTGATCTTAAGGCAATTCGTCGACCCTCTGTCACAATGGCAGCAGCAGTGTTGATGTTTTCTTCCGTAAGAGCAGTAACTGGAGCACCGGGTCCACCTTCCTTTGAAATTGATAGTCTCCCCTCTTTAAACATTTTAAACCACCTTCGAGTTGTGCTGTAGGGAAGAACAGGCTCTCCATTGGCCTCCTGTAACATTGTATATGTCTTAACTGAAGATTTGTTGAGACGAAAGCAGAATTTCAAAGCCGCATATTGCTCCTCGTGTGTTACCTCCATTGCGATACTGAACATGTCTGAACTTTCCTGGTTGTCACAGGTGGCAACCAGGAGTACCAACAATGAAACTACTACGGCGTGTTTGTTTCACACTAAGCTAACAGAATATAATAAGATTGGATTTTAGTGCGAAAAATTAGGACCGTAAAAAATTATGATCATTCTTTATTGAACAGTTCTCGTATATAAGGACTTATGTTTAAGTGCCTTTTACCATAACGCCGTTTCTTGCCTGATCCATAACTTATAAATAATATAAAATTGCGCCTTAAGCTTTCGTCTCACGTACTTACTCTCGGTACATATTGCACATATTGCAAAGTTTAATGTTCTCCAGGATATTCATTGTGCAGCCAGATACAACTGTGTTTTCTGCAGACAGACCTGTAGTATAAAATTACGTTATAGAGAAATATTATATGTACATTGCTGCAGTTAAATATAAACAATTATAAAATATATTGTCCTCTCCCATACGTAGGAAGAGATATCTTTTGGCGGTTTATTTGCAATTCATTTCACACTTTTCCATCCGGTCATAAATAATTAAACATGCCATAACATAAATCAATCCGTTTATTGTTATAACTGGGCGCACAAATGCATTAATATTTTACCATTCAGTATGCAATCGCATTCTTCGCCATTTTTTTTTTTTTTTTTTTTTTTTTCATTTATAACTTCTCTGGGAAACTTTTGTGTGTGCTACAAACTAAATTGGTTTACTTCACAGAGTAGTAGGTAATATGTAATTCACAAGAGGGATGCAGTTGTTTATAATACTCTGTAATAACTAGATTCCGTATGCAACTGAAGGGTACACTAATTCCATCTCAGTCGATACTACTCCGTAAACAGTCTTCCTGAGAGAGTTAAAACCTGTCTGAAGAATGAATGCAGACAGCAGTGGAAGCTTGTGCAGCGTATCCAGGATGCCCTCCCTCCACGTTTTACACGCTTCTGGCGTTAACGTGGTGTGTGCATGGATCCATGGTCACCTAGGCTTGCGGGGGAATGAAATGGCGGATTCAGCAGCCAACGGCTACCTTGAAGCCCAGGGTTCCAGTACGATCTGTGACATGGGAAGATTATAGAGCCGTATTGCGGAGAGCTGTGCAAACCTGCTGGCAGGAAGAGTGGTCCGCTCTCCGCAATAACAAACTTAGGTCTGTGAAAGAACTTCCGATTCCCTGGGATACCCTTTGTCGTTCATCTCATCACGAGGAGGTGAGTTTGGCTCGGTTGCGTATTGGGCACTGCTTTTTTGCGCATAGCTTTCTTTTTAAAAAGGAGCCTGCTCCACTGTATCCGTTTTGCAATGAAGCGTTATCTGTCCGACACGTGCTGCTAGAGTGTTTTTACCTAGCACACCTTAGGACTTCTCTGCAGCTGCCGGGCAGCTTTGCAGGAATGCTAGCGGATGATAACGTAGTAGTGGAGAAGGTTTTGAGATTCTTTTCTAGATTAGACTTTAGGATTTAGCGAAGAGAATTTTAAGCAGTTTGGATTTATATTTCTTTTTGTTTTTGTATTTTTCTATCTGCATGTATTTTTTGTAAGTTTATTTACATTTTATAGTATTTTAGAGAAATTTATGTCTGACTAGTTTTTTAAAAGGGCGCTGATAACCGCTGCAGTTGAGCGCCCTTATACTCATCATCATCATCATCATCATCATCATATTAGCGGAAGCTTGAGTAAAAACATATAAGCGATATTAAGTCGCCATTCCCTGTAACGTTCAGCAGTACTGAAATGCAGCGGTTGAGACTCTTACAGCGGACGGCACCGACGCGTGATGTCATACGCTCACAAAAAATAATAATAATGATGATAATGATGATAATGATGATAATAATAATAATAATAATAATAATAATAATAATAATAATAATAATAATAATAATAATAATAATAATAATAATAATAATAATAATAATAATAATAATAATAATAATAATAATAATAATAATAATAATAATAATAATAATAATAATAATAATAATAATAATAATAATAATAATAATAATAATAATAATAATAATAATAATAATAATAATAATAATCAATGACTTACAGTTTTGTAAAGAAGAGAAACATAAAGATTACTCCGTTAAATAATGCTAAAAAAGGAAGCACGGCAGTGGGGTAAAGTCAACGAACTGTGCATAATATAGTGAAGGAGACTCAAAATTCAAAGGGTACGAGAGAAAAACTTTCAGCAGCTGGTAAACATCCGCCACATTCAGAAAGGTTTGAAGTCAATGGATTTTTAAAATGTGTTGTGCCCAGAACTTTTTTCGAGTTTTACGAACGGCGAGGAAAAATTAATACAGCACCTCCTTTTCTTATGTCCTCCTACGGTAAGTTATACTGGACGATGCATGAAGGTGCTGAAATGATGCTCAAATGAGTCCAGGGTCCATAGAGCTTAGTTACCGACATTCATATTTCAGGATAAGGAAAAACCCCGGTTAAAAATCTTATCCAGATAATTCACTCCGACCGGGATTCGAACTCGTGACCTCTTGAACGTGAGGTAGGCACACCTATGCTTCAGAGGCGGGCATACAGTACGCACACTCATAAGTGCTCTGAAAGAAAATACCCCTTCTAAAGGTAAAAGGACACATTGTGAGAATACTTAAATGTACGGAATATTGATTTCGTATGAACAAAATGTGCATAATGTTACGTACGCTGTACCGCACTGTACTCCCGCCTTCTCTGACCTCTATAAGCCATGCCACACCAGTGACCTCCAATAACATTGGTCAGACTGCAATAACTGATTCATTTGCAAATGTAAGTGCATACTTCAATTATGACCTAGCGAGGTGTCGCCGTGGTAATGTTGCGACTCCATTCGGGAGGTCGCGGGTTCAATCTAAAGCGAGCGTATTGCGTTTTACATGGTTTCCCCTTATCATCTAGGGGAATGCTGGGTACTTACTTTTATACCACACTTTCCTTTCCATCATTTCTCTTCTCTCCATTTCTTTATCATCTTTCAGATGTACTTTCAGGCTCGTCTTGTATGGCGGTACCGGAATGATCGAGCGAATGTTTGCACATTGTAAATTACGTTCTCGGTGCTGGGCAATGTTGTGTGATCCTTCTCCTCGAAGGGAACACTGTGACTATCGGACCCATAGTGTTGGTTGTCTCGCAGATTGCCTTGGTGGTGGGGTGAACTCTCAGCAATTAGGGGTTTCCAAGCTTCTCTGGATCCGTCTGCTTGCGACTCTATTGTCTCCTGCCATTCGTTTTACTTTTCTCTTTCATGGATTGTTAGACGCAACAGTCCAATATAAATTTTATTTACATCTTCCTCGGAAAACGGTTCATCTTTTCCTTCAATTTATTCATGATCAGAGATTCATCTGAGCACCATTTGTTGTGCTGGTATACTTCCTGCAGATGTGAAGATAATTCCATACTAATTTTCATTTAAATCTATGCTACTTAAGTTCTTTAACCGCAGGATGACTATCAGATATAACTAACAGATGGTCCTTTTTTTTTAATCCTTCAGGACTTGCTGGAATCGCAAGGATGTGTACCTAAAACACGGTGCTATACTTACCTAAAACCAGGGGCGGCCGGTGAGGCACTGTATTGGCGGTGCCATAATAATTAATTAATTAAATAATAATGAATGAATAAATAAATACAAAATAAATAAATAAGGATTGTTAAAATATAAATATGTGTACCAATTTCGAATGATTTAGGTAATCTTATCAATAATCCATCCTATTCTATAATATACTGTACCAAACAGAACGAACAGAGAAACGAAAATAGATATTTAGTACATCCGTAATCTTTTTATGCACAGGTGTAAGGAGCACAGCAAAAGTTTGATAATACAATTCATGGAGAATGTGATACAAAGCGTTCGTGTACGATTTCGCGACACAGGTATCTTAAGTCCCGTGCTTTACTGCACTCTAGCGGATAAAGCGAAAGTTATGCGCCAGAGAAACCTTGGCACCACCTTCTCCCATAGGAAGCCGTGTATAAACAGACATCCTAGCACTTAACACAGGTGCTTATGAGCGTAGACGGTGCCGTTCAGGAATCGACGCCAAGCCAAGAAAAACAATCAGGACAGAGCACTTGCGTTTAACGCGGCTATTCACACAACGGAGCAGATACCCAGAAACAATCTTTTTTGCTCAATACCTATACACTTCTCTTTCTTTCGTTTTCATACAGATGCTGTCATGGCACAGCGGCACTACCTCAGAAACCACCCCTGCCTAAAACTTAACTCAGCCTTCAGGGAGGCACTGCTCTAGGATATGTCCTATATGGCAAACCTATTTTCTTTTCAATGATCTAGACTATTTCGTCCCACGTGACTATCATGATTGTCCAAAATTATGAACACTTTCTTTTCTGGTGAACACATTACATATTTCTTAAAATAAAACTAAAATGATTCTAGCTTGCTCCCTATCATCCAACCACTAGAGTATCAAACAATTGGAGGTGCTCCATTACTTCACATTCACCGTAGGGAATACTAGAAAAGGTGGAATGCTGTTTCCCATTGCATTCATTGCCAAATACTGTGCAACAAGTGCTCCTTGGTTTGTAAGTGTCACCTTTACCAAGCTATTTTCTCTCTTACGAAATGACGTCGCGCGGAGTTCTTTTAAATACCAGTATATCTATCGCTTTTAAGCAGAGTTTTAACCAACGTTCAGGGCCAGATTCGAACCCGCGACCTTGGGATAAATAAACTAGCGCCTAATTAACTGAGTCACCCACACCAACATTTCCAGGATTATGAACTGCGGTGAGACCCGTCTCATCCAAAATGATACTACGAGAGCTCTATAAGAAAGAATCATAATTGTTTTACGGTCATTTTTGCTCGTGATATTTGAACTTATTATATTCTGATAGCTTAATATGTAACAAACACGCCGTAGTAGTTTCAATCTTGGTACTCCTACTTCCCGCCTGTAAGAGGCGAGCAAACACAGACATGTTCAGTATCGTCTATCGCATTAATGGGGGTGACGCGCAAAGAACAGTATGCGCTTTAGTCTTAACAAATCTTCAGCCAAGGCCTATACAATGTTACAGAAGGCCAATGAAGAGTCTGTTTTTCCTGTTCACCGCTCACCAACTCCGCAAAATGCAAAAGTGGTTGCTTATGTTAGTTAATATCAGAGGTTCTACTCCCATTAGTCCTCGACCCGTAGAACCAAGGACCCGGGCCTCCTTCGATCAGGGAGCTACCGAGCTGTCCCAAAAGGGCACCCGGTGCCTCCGTGGGGCTTTCCATAGACAGTCCTGTGGACTCAAGACGGGATGGAAGTGGATACGCCACTTACGCGTGCCAACTCCAAAATGGGAAGGCTACCGATATGACCTCGATGGGGCCGCCTGGTGATCTAGCACACCTTCTACTAGCTATGCTGGATAGTACGCGGGAATATTAATGGCTTCCCTCAACCCCGTCCGGAGACGTACCCGATCACCCACGGGTATGGGGAACCACTGCCCCCTCGAGTCCAACCCAATCCGAACAACTCCCTATCAGGGAGGGGCTCGAACGTTCGGCCCGAGGTTCCTCTAGTAACGTCAGAGGTACCACGAGTGCTAGACGTCCGCAGCGCCCGCACCTCGGCAGCTGAAGGGGACAGATCCCCTCCCCTACGGGGGGTTGCTTATCTTGCAAAGCTATATTCATCTCATTGTTTGATATTCACGGAATGATTTATCAGCTTGTTGCACCTGCACACCATCAATAACTGAGCCCGCCTCGGTAGCGTGGTGGCAGCGTGTCTGCCTCACGCTCAGGAGGTCCCGAGTTCGAATCTCGGTCAGGGTGAGTTACCTGGATAAGGTTTTTCCGGGGGTTCCCTTATCCTAAAAGATGAATGTCGGGTGACTAAGCTCTATGGACCCTGGGCTCGTGTGAGCATCATTTCACCCATTCCATTCATCGTCCGATATGATTTAACGTTGGAAGACGTAAATTACAAAACAAACAAAAAAAAACAAAAAACAAAAAAGAAGTCAATAACTGCACAATACTACAGAGAGTCCTGAAAATATAGTGAGTCCATAAGAGGTGAAAAAGGCCACATTTTCATTAAACAAGCTGGATGCCGCATCACGATAATGCATAGCCGCAATTTGCCAATGTTGTTGCTGAATATCTAGCAAAAATCACTGTGTAGTGAGTCACTCACCATCTCTGTAGCCCAGATTTATACCTGTGTGACTTGTCCTATTCCCTAAAATCAAAAAATATCTTCGTGGAAGGCATCATCCATCATCAGAAGCAGCTTTGAAGGCTGTAGTGGCATTTTGAAGGACCTCTCAAAAATGGTTTCCAGCAAGTCTTTGCAATCAATCAGAAACGCTGGGGTAACTATTTTGAAAAGGACTATCAGATAAGTAAACCAGGGCCGTAGTGGATGGGAAACGCGGATATACGCCGTCCCCACTATTTTTCAGAGGGGGACGCAGTCCTCTTACTAATAATATTTATACTTTTTTTAATAACAGATCTCCAGTGCATATGTGAAACCCAGAGGATTACATAAAAGAATGGATAAAAGGTCATAGGCATGCTGAGGACAACCAAAGCAGGAAGGCGAATCTACAAGTGCAGCATTCTGATCGGTTCTCCAGCATCTGGAAAAAAAATTAGGTGTGCGTCCCCCCCCCCCCCACCTTTTTTGTTAGGAATACGGCCCTGGAGTAAACGTATATTGTCAAAAATAAATATTATCATTTTTTATTGAACAGCCCCCGTCATGTGAAAATGTTACTCGAATACCCACTTTGCTTTCCGCCTTCGCGCACCTGTTCACGTACTATTTCGAATTCTTAATAAAATATTTTAAAATGTATAACTTTGATGGCGATTAAAAACGATTTTTGTTAAAATAAATCAAGAAACCGTAGGCGTATTTTAAATGTGGCAGTTACACTCAACACTTTTACAATTTTCACCTCCAGCGTAACGTGTTCACTTAGGTGGCGAACACGTATCCCCCATGTAAAAATACCCAAAATCTTCTTTTTGATTCCTTATTTATAGTAACTGTCTCTAAGATTCTTTCTGTCTCTGATATGCTAAAACTTCGGCCTCCTTGAACCTGTACTAAATTTCAGTGGTTCAATTTCACCTTGACTTAGTTGATCAATGATTTAATTCTAAATATGGCGACGGTACTTCCCCGAAAAATGTGCTTTAACTAGCCTACACTCTTTTCTCCCCTTTTTTCCAATTAACGTCGTCCAACGTTGAGTCATCTCAGACGGTGAATGAAATGGGTGAAATGATGCTCAAATAAACCGAGGGTCTATCGAGTTTAGAGTTACCATTCATCTTTCAAGATAAGGAATCCCCCCCCCCCCAAAAAAAAACCTTATCCATGTAAGTCAACCTGGCAGACACCCTACTTGTATTCGGTAAGTAAATAAATAGACAAAAGATTCTTACCCTCTTTCAAATGGCAAAGCTACACTGA
Source organism: Mantis religiosa (assembly GCA_030765055.1). NCBI lineage: Eukaryota > Metazoa > Arthropoda > Insecta > Mantodea > Mantidae > Mantis > Mantis religiosa. The sequence goes on from JAUKNK010000786.1 coordinate 48,654, forward strand.
AAATTCCAACTTCTATAATAATAAACCTATTATTACGTAAATTTAGCCACATAGAGTATCATTTTAAATTTGCATGCAATTTTTCATGTTGCTACACCAAATATTTCATTAATTATTAACTATTTTTTGTGGAAAAACGTTCTACGTGTCAAAAAATTTAAGCTTCTAAGTTGAATTTTTGTTTTTGGCTAGTATAGAGCAATTTTAAAAGAACCACATTCTTATTTTTTGGAATATTCTTGTGACATTGGTTCTAAAATATTTTCCATGTGTTAGCTATCAAAATTTTGAAAATATTAACCTTTTATTCCTTAACACCATATAATTTTCAAAACATGAGCACTAACAAAAAAAGGGGGGATGTGAAGTTTCGTATTCACCTATTATGGACCTATACTATAAGTTTCACCAAGTTAAATGAAAAACTTCGACGCGTGAGGCATTTTGTATACTGAAAAGTGTTAGAAAAAATGTTCCTCAGAAAATTGATTGATACCTTTAACGATAGTTAAAGATCTCTTTACATTGTCACGTGATGGCCTAAAATGGCGCAAGTGATAAAAATAGCACACCATCTATTGCTGCACACCCTAAGCTACCAAAAAATGCCAGAAAAGAAAATTCCATGGTTTTCAACATTTTCGGCAAATTTTCAGAACAAAAAGAATACATTTCTCAAGTGAAAAAAAGTCAATCTTTTTCGCTGAGTGTTGCTTTTCTGGACATAAAACTTGACTGCCACTGCATTTTTTTTCATTAGATTCTATACAGATATTTATATAGATATTTACAGACCTGATTACGTCCTTACTCTAACAAAATAATCTTCAAAAGATCACTTGCTAAGATATAAAAGTTGCTGTCATTATTTTCAATTTATCACCTGAAACCTGTACAGGATGATCCATTTGAAATGTCAAAAAAGTAAAACTTTATATTTATGAAGTTAATGTACATTATCTTTGAGCAATTTTCTGTAATGTAAGCGGAAACGTTGGGAATTAAATGAGTGATTTTCCCAGTGGCATGACACTGCTATCTTGCAAAGAACCAAAACAAAATGGTCATACTCAGTGTCTCGTATGGTGTGCGAAATTTTCGAGTGTAATAGCGACACAGCACACTTTTAAAAGTCAGCATAACTGTCGGTATGTTCCATCACATCAAGACATTGTTAAATGTTACATGTTGTTGGAAAAGGGTCTGAAAATGCCATGGACCCATCCAATGACATAATAGCCCAGACTTAACGCCTCCAGATATTTCTGTATGGGACTATATCAAGTCAAGTCAGTGTATGCAAAAAACCAAAGAATCTAGTCGATTTGTGGAGGGAGATTACAGCAGCCTTTCAGCAAATCACTCCAGAAATGTTGCAAGCCATGTGGTGCAAAATGGGAGCGAGGTATGAACTGTGCCGCATTCGTAAGAGCAGTCATGTTGAGTGCTAATATGCTGGACAAAAAACTCCTGACTTTCCTACACAAATGTACACCATTACCAAAGAATAAAGATGAAATGTTTCCTTTGTATACTGTCTGACTTTTTTGACATCTCAAACGAAGCATCCTGTATAAATATTTCCTTTATGTGGCGGTATTACTGTCTCAAGAATGGAGGACTTCAAGGGCTATTTCCAGAAAATACCTAAAACATCTGGTACTTTAATCAAAACCGTTAGTTATTTTTGAGAAAATAAACATTTCGAAAAATCTTCCGTCTGTAGGATAGTTTGGGTGGGATGATTTTCACCAAAGGTTTTGTGGTGCATCCTTGGGAAATTCATGAACTTATGTACCAAGGTTTGTATTTGACCTACCTTTCGTTTTTCACTTATGCTGTTTACACATGCACATAAGAGTACTTCAGGGTGCAGGCCTTTTTCTAAAAATCTGTTACATTTACATGACTTTCTTTCCCCATATTTCAACAAATTATTCTCACTAAACCGTAATATTAAGTTAATCGAAATAAAATTTGTAGAAATTTTCTTATTCTTACATACTTCCTTGTAGGTACATTACGCTTTAAGCAAAGCTACATTCAAAATTTTAACAGTAGGTCGCTATGTGGTGCCTCTTTTTTTATTTTTGCTTGGTAAATAATTTTTTTTATTTGCAGACGCTTTTTAATTGTTGTTCTCAAGTCTCATTCTATGTTGGACATGAAAGACCGTTTGATTTTACTCAAAGGCCTCTCTATAAGGTTTGAGGTGTTTATGTGCCAAAAATCTATGACACAGGACCACCGTGTTTACTTCTCTTCCAAAGGAAACTATGATAAGGATTTTTATGCCCAAAAAAATGTTACTCCTGCACCATGGAGGACAACATTGCTTAGCCAAGAAAAAGTCTTATGTGCTGCATTCACATGTTTTTCTGTTAGTTGTTTTCTGTAAGCTCCTAAGAGCGACCCTGTAGCATCGGACCCATGGCTTTCTGTATCCTCTACCACAAATAATTATTCTAACAAGAGTTTACTCTCCTGTATAATTCATTATAATTCATATAAACTTTTCAGATACCACTGCATTACAGAGTTTTTCTCATTTATTGATACTTAAAATAGCTAACATTTTATTTAGTATCTACTTACTAATACAGTCTATGATTATCCTATTTTAGCGAGCTTTTCCCCACAGATAAATTTTTAATTTTAATTTGACATTTCCTAATATGTACAAAATTGAATCAAGAATATATTGACACATTGCTTCACTCACACTGTTTATTCACAGGACATGTTTCAAGAGCTCTTGCTCCTATCCTCAGCTGATACTTGAGTCGAGTATCAGCTGAGGATAGGAGCAAGAGCTCTTGAAACATGTCCTGTGAATAAACAGTGTGAGTGAAGCAATGTGTCAATATATTCTCGATTCAATTTTGTACTAATTTGTGCTTCACTGTCCCTACGCTTCTTTCAAGTTTATATTTCCTAATATGTTTCAAGATTTTATCAAAGGATTATCTAGGGTTATATTTCAAATTATTTTAGTTAATTGATGGAAATTAATCATTTCTCCACACTCGCCGTATATAGGCTAAGATATTTGATGGATAGAGTCAACATGAAAAATCCAATGCCATGGCCGGGATTTGAACCACGGATCTACTGGTTTCCGTCCAGTCGCGACTGGACGGAAACCAGTAGATCCGTGGTTCAAATCCCGGCCATGGCATTGGATTTTTCATGTTGACTCTATCCATCATATATTTCAAATGTTTGTAATTTTAATGGTTCTTAGTATGTGCATGTTGTAATAATTATCCGAGGAATTTACCATTTTCTTTTTTATAAGTATAATTTCCATCTTATTAACATATTCCATGTTAAATTAATTGGGAGTCGATTAATAACACAAAACAACACTCACTTTTAAATTTTCCCGGAACCGGTTTCTGAGGCCTTCCCTCTATCTTCAGCCGGACATCGACTTGTTCTCATTGGTGTAGCTGGCAATATTTTGTCATTGGTCTCCTCTGGTGGCGGTTCGAGGAACTTGCTGAATAAATCTTTCTGGGGGATGTCGAAATTGAATACTTTGTTCCTATTTTTTGAAATAAAGATTTGTTCCCATGTGGACAGTTCTTCTTTTCCTGTTGTATGTTTCAGTAATTTTGGTTCTGGATTTATGTTGTGGTTTTTTTCCCAAAAATGCGTGGCAACTGCTGATTTTTCTAATTGTTTGTATTTTATGTTCCTAAAGTGTTCCTTTGCTCTTGTTTCTAAATTTCTTTTGGTTTTTCCAATATAAATTTGACTACAGTCACAGCATTCAATTTGATATATACCAGATTTTTTGTTAGATGGAATGGCATCTTTGATGTTTGAGCAAATTAGGTTTTTTAAGGAGTAATGGTTCACTGGAGCTAGTTGAATGTTTTGTTTTTTGAAGACTTTTTTGAATTTATCAAAGGCCCATGGATGGTAAGTGAATTTTTTGAAGATCATTTTAGTTTCTGTAGCTGAGAGGGTTGTAGTTTCCTTTAGTAGTTTCTTCTTTTTTGCTAAGTTCACTTTTTTATCTACTAGTGATTTGGGAAAGTCATTTTTCTGTGCTATTTCAATAATTTTGTTGTATTCTATTTTGTATTCTTCTGCTGTGAGAGGGATGTTGACCAGTCTGTGTGCTAAACTATTAAAGATTGCCTGTTTGTGGGATCTTGGATTGTAGCCATTAGCTTTTATGTAGTTGTCTGTCTGTGTTGGTTTTCTGTAAATGCCAAAGTTTATTCTATTTTTATTTCTGATTATTTTTAGATCTAAAAATGGTAAATACTCGTCTTTTTCAACTTCTACAGTGAACTTGATGCTTGAATTCAAGAAAAAAGCATCAAGTTCACTGTAGAAGTTGAAAAAGACGAGTATTTACCATTTTTACATCTAAAAATAATCAGAAATAAAAATAGAATAAACTTTGGCATTTACAGAAAACCAACACAGACAGACAACTACATAAAAGCTAATGGCTACAATCCAAGATCCCACAAACAGGCAATCTTTAATAGTTTAGCACACAGACTGGTCAACATCCCTCTCACAGCAGAAGAATACAAAATAGAATACAACAAAATTATTGAAATAGCACAGAAAAATGACTTTCCCAAATCACTAGTAGACAAAAAAGTGAACTTAGCAAAAAAGAAGAAACTACTAAAGGAAACTACAACCCTCTCAGCTACAGAAACTAAAATGATCTTCAAAAAATTCACTTACCATCCATGGGCCTTTGATAAATTCAAAAAAGTCTTCAAAAAACAAAACATTCAACTAGCTCCAGTGAACCATTACTCCTTAAAAAACCTAATTTGCTCAAACATCAAAGATGCCATTCCATCTAACAAAAAATCTGGTATATATCAAATTGAATGCTGTGACTGTAGTCAAATTTATATTGGAAAAACCAAAAGAAATTTAGAAACAAGAGCAAAGGAACACTTTAGGAACATAAAATACAAACAATTAGAAAAATCAGCAGTTGCCACGCATTTTTGGGAAAAAAACCACAACATAAATCCAGAACCAAAATTACTAAAACATACAACAGGAAAAGAAGAACTGTCCACATGGGAACAAATCTTTATTTCAAAAAATAGGAACAAAGTATTCAATTTCGACATCCCCCAGAAAGATTTATTCAGCAAGTTCCTCGAACCGCCACCAGAGGAGACCAATGACAAAATATTGCCAGCTACACCAATGAGAACAAGTCGATGTCCGGCTGAAGATAGAGGGAAGGCCTCAGAAACCGGTTCCGGGAAAATTTAAAAGTGAGTGTTGTTTTGTGTTATTAATCGACTCCCAATTAATTTAATTTATACAACAACACTGTTTTCAACACTTCCATGAAAGGATTTATATTCCATATTTCCCAGTTTTACCTCCTCTGCAATAAGGAGAATCATTTTTCTTTATTTTAAATAAAACAAATGGTTGTATGCTTAATACAATGCTGTGTTAAATGAAATGACATGCTAGTTTCCTTAGTATCTATATCCCATTACATAAGTAGTCCAAAAAGAGTATTTAAAGACTATCTGTTTAAATTGGGTACATGAATTAACGTAAGCTTACCTTATATCGCTGTGAATGTATTTGTTGTAATGTTTCTAATTCATGTCTCTATCTGTCCTTCACTTCATTTTTTTTCAAATCAAGCAGGTGCAAAATTGTAATTATCTTGGATTTATAATATAAGTTATTTATGTTTTTTCCTCCCTTTCTCGTCAATGCTGACGTTAGGAGGCGCTTGGGTTCCCTCAGAGCGAGGGAGCCAAAGCATCTGACCTGAGATGAAATCAGGGTTGATGGGTCGGCCCAAAGCCTGAGATGAATGATTGATGGAGCAATTGGTGGAATGATGGTGGGGGAAACTGGCGGATGCGGAGAAAACCGCCCCAGCACCATGTCATCCACCACAAATTCCACTTTGCAGTCGCCTGGGATCGAACCCGGGCGACCTAGGTGAGAGCCAAGCAATCTAACCATTCAGCCATGGCGCAGCCAGTTTATGTGATAATGATTTATACAATAAAATTCACAAGTACCAACATATATGTGGAATTATTAGAACTTTAGAAAATACAAAGAAAGAAACACAACTTAAATTTTATAAAGTTATGCCATCAGTAATTTTATATGGGAGAGAACATTTTGGTTTTAAGATAGAAAAATAAAAGGCATATTCAAGCAGCTCAGATGAAATTTTTGAGAGCAGTTAAACAAGTAACAAGATGGGATAGATTAACTAACAAAGAAATAAAAGACAATTTAAAGATTAGTGCTATAGGCAATATGCAGAATAGGGTAACAGAATACAAAACTAAAAAAAGAACATTGATTGGAAGACCAATGTTAAGGTGGATGTGAGAATGGAACTCGCCAATGGCCTAATCCATGAAAGGAGGAGGAGGAGGAGGAGGAGGAGGAGGAGGAGGAGGAGGAGGAGGAGGAGGAGGAGGAGGAGGAGGAGGAGGAGGAGGAGGAGGAGGAGGAGGAGGAGGAGGAGGAGGAGGAGGAGGAGGAGGAGGAGGAGGAGGAGGAGGAGGAGGAGGAGGAGGAGGAGGAGGAGGAGGAGGAGGAGGAGGAGGAGGAGGAGGAGGAGGAGGAGGAGGAGGAGGAGGAGGAGGAGGAGGAGGAGGAGGAGGAGGAGGAGGAGGAGGAGGAGGAGGAGGAGGAGGAGGAGGAGGAGGAGGAGGAGGAGGAGGAGGAAGAAGCAACTGTACAGCCAGTATCCCTTTTCCAAAACAGATACACATTGAACTATATTCAGGTATGTGAATTAAAAAGCTCAAGCCATTTCTTATTAGAATGCAAATGTTAGTGAAGCAACAGTGAAAACCAAACTAAATCACATTAGACGAGACATTTTGTGAATACTAATAATGAAATAGTACTTATGGCCAACTTTGGGGATGCAACTACTTTTTTTCCTAACTCTCTCTCTCTCTGGACCAAGTATTTGATGCTAAAACCGAGCTAGTGTTTAATACAAAGATAGATTTTAAACAAATTGTGAGAGTTTATGAAACAGTATTTCGAAGGATAGAAACAACACACATTCTGACTTTTGAAGTAGTGTTAAAGTTCCCTCAGGAAAGCTCTGAGTGAAACAGTGATGACTTAGGTATGTTGTGCTATGTTTGGTAGTTTTTTTTTTTTTTTCAGTGAATACCGATGGCAATAATTTCTGAATATGCTATTCAGTCATGGTGACAGAGGTTCAATTAACTTTGTGTACGTACCTGAAACAAAGTTTGGTAAGAAGCAAGTTTTAACTGTATTGGAAAAGAAAAGAATAGACAGTTTGCAGCTGACAGGAAACTATGTTACTTTACAACCACAAGAAGCTCTGAAGGAAGATTTTTTGTGCATTACTGGAAAGCAAATGAAAATACATTACAGTGAGCACAGAATGAAACAAGAGTGGAAATTGAGGTGATCAAGAAACAGCTGAGTTAAACAAATGTGGCGATGGATACAAGGGATCAGGGAAAAGCAGTGTGAAACAAGTGTGGGAATTCAAGAGATTAGAAAAGGGGCAAGAATTAGGCAGGGGATATCGAGATGTAGGGGCATATCAGCAAGGCAAGAATATGGCTATTATGGGTAAATTGCAAAAATGAAATAGAATGTGCTCGTGAGAGGTAAAGGAAACGATATGAGCAAATGTGATATGGTTGTATAAATTGCAGAAAGGGAAGAGAGATTAAAATGGCATTGTGAGGAGCTGAGGAGAGGATTTAAGAAAGTTAGATTAAGTGATAGGTTAACTGGAAGGATTGAAAAAAGCTGCTAGTGCAGTTAAATAATCTGCAACAGGGAAAGGGGCTGCAAGGAATGGGATGATGTGCAAGTGAGAAGTATCAAAATGTGAGATCAAGTGAATACAGACAAAGTGAAACAATATTAATATAAGTTGAAACAACTTCTGCTTCTAATTTGTAAAGGTAGACAAAAATTTGGCAAATAGGAAAAACTTGCACAGGGTAGAAAAGTAAATTGAGAGCAATGACTATTAAAAGGGGCAAACACATATAAAGTATGTAATTGTATTGAAGGGCTACCCTTTAGCAAAGGGGTCAGGGTAACCCCAGATGTATTTGTTTTAGTACTTAATAAATCATATAGAGGTATATCATAAAAATCATATTGATACTAGAAATCTGATATATCATGCAGCTTTTTGGAAGGAATGCAGTCTGAAAATTGCATGCATAATAGGAAAGTATCTGAGTTTCACTACCACAAACAAATACAAATATCCCTGCTTACAACAAACTTCAGCAACTCACTAGCAGACACAGAAACAAATATGGCAGTTCCAAAGCAGCACAGAGAAAGAATATGTCTGCTTCTAAAGGATATTTAAAGGACATAATGGTATTAAAAATGTAATTTCTAGGATGTTAGCTGGAATTCCCCCTAATTCTGCTTATATTAATGACAGGTATCATCATATAAGGTAAATTGAGGCAATTTTGTTCCATTTTTTCATTCGCTTACGAATTAGAGTGATGCACATCAACATTGTTAGATTCTAACAGATGGAGACATTCTGGCTTACCAAGTTCATGACAGGAACTATCTACTTATAACTTTAAGTGCTTTGGTTGCACTTTGAAGTCGGGGTAGAAACCATTGCCAGGTACTTAGACACAATGTACCACAAAATTACCCTTAAATGGTTCAATGGTGTCAAATTTGGTAACTTAAATTCATTTCAGCTGATGGCATATCAGTTCAAATAACAAACATATTTCATTTTTTTAATGTAATACCAAATAACCATTAAATGATTTTCCATATCACAATCTATTTCCAAAACCTTCTGAAGGCATATTCTTAGTACCACAAAATTAGCCTAGTTTACCTGAAAGATATGAGTTAGAATTTATTAGACATCACCCCACATGGGTTCATTAAACCATTTTAATTTCACTCTTGAGTTCTAATTAAGTATGATGGTGTTAATGTTTGAAACTAATTGAATCTTCAGTTTTTGTACAATAATGGTTTTGTAAAACTAACTCAATACATTAAATAACTTTGTTTTTGTTTAGCTATCTTGGTACATTTTTAGTCCGACCTAACCACAAAGGTTAAGCGTAGGAGGATATCAGCCATTGGTAACATATTTGGCACTAAGAAAAATATATTCAATCACATCCTAGTGTAACATAAAAGGATTTTATTCACAGAAACATAGAATGAGTTATAGATAGCTTTGTTATACAGATTGCAAACATACTCATTTGGAAATTAATTAACCCATTAATGTCTAACTTTTTTATTTTTTCAAAATTCAAAAAAAGATGTGTAATATATTATTAGTTAAGCACACAGAATGTCAGAAATATATTTTGTTTGCCTTTCTATTTGCTCAGTGTCCCAAAAATCACCTATTATAAAGAGATTGCTTGACTTTCAGCTTATATTCTCAGCATTAGAATTGCTTACAGCTGCAGATTCTTTGTGTGATGTAATAATATGAACCTCTATTCACAGTTAGTAGTATTACAGAAATCTAGCACGGAAACGTAACAAGAAAAATGCTATAGTATACTTTCAAACACACTGTGGTTGTTTAGCACCTTACTGTTGTAAATTAATGAACTACCAATATGGAAATTTTTGAAAGAGAATAATGTGCTCACATAATCAAGTAACTTCAGTGAGACACATGGTGGAAATAACTAATGAGAATTAATCTAAAATAAGTAAATAAATAATATATATAGACCACTTACCCTTATAAATAGAGTGCTACATACACTGCTGGGCATTAATGGATTAAATTTAGTTCAGATTGAGATAAGGATACAGTATTTTCACACACTCTTTAAATAAAAAATAAAATTTCATTTTAAAGAGCACTGAAGTTTGACATTATGCTTTGTTACACAGTTTGAAGTTCTGCTAGACTGAAAACAATACAATTAAGAATCTACAATAAATTTATTGATTGTGGGTTCATCTTTTCATTTCACTAACCCTTAACTTTACTTTCAGCTATTGTATGTTGCCCACCTTCCTTCAACCACAATGTGATTATAAAAGTAGATTAACAAAAGTATAAACACAGATGCATCTGATCTCTGTGCCTCTGGAGGAGAGAAGTACAGTTACACGACAGTTTTAACAGAAGTTAAATAGACAGTTTTAACAAAATTCTCTTTGATGAATCTCTGACCAATGGATGTCTCATTTATAACCACACAGTGAGAGAATATAATGAAAATAATACTCCATATGTTATAAACAAAAATATTCTGTGCTCTGTAGCAACATCTCAATGTGGAGCATAGTATAACAACAATAAACTCACGTTGCACCATTTCTGGTTGCTCCTCAGAAACTTTATGGTTTGAAGTTGACCAGGGAACAAGGGCACACTTTGCACCTCAATCTAACATGGAATTTTAATGATACTATCCCAAAAGGAACATAAGAGGTGAAGTTGACTAAAGGTTTGATACCTAGTCACTGGCAGGCTGTCCAGAAAAGGCTTCCCTCTGGTGGACCTCAACTCACCTGAGTTGGCTCAGAGACTATTGTAAAATGGCACAGCAGAGAAATTTCCAATAAGCAAGCATCCAGACCAGTGTCCAACATCAACTGGCACTGGCCTACCCAAAAACATTAAGGGGGATATAAAATGATAGGAAATAAGGAAAAGGAAATTAATAGCAGATTAGGAAATCAATCTAACATTCACTTTGTCCACAAGGGAAAACCATGAAAAGCCCATGGTCATAATTGGCCAGCCCCCAAAATCAAACCCAGGAACATCTGAATGCAAGCCTTATACTTACCATGGAGCCATCTCACTTAGTATGGTTTCGGATTACTACAGGCAAACTATGACACTTAAGATTTCCAAGCTCATTGAGGTTCATTTGTTTGACATGAGCAGTTAGCCTCTAAAGTGCTGAATACAGAAAAATGTGAACAGATTCGTTGCTGTACTCTCTACCTTTGAAGCTCTCATTATTACTTAATTCTAGGCTGTATTACTCATCACCTACTGCTACCAACGTCGTCGTCATCATCATCATCATCATCATCATCATCATCATCATTATCACCACCACGAAAATCCATGTCATTACCATTATCATTATTACTGAAGCTCCAAGGAAAATTCTTCTATTATCACCTTTTGCAAGGGGAATGCAAATATAGAATCAAATAATATAACTTTCTTTCAAAACAAAGACAACTTTATTTGTTCTGCAACAATTGTCTTACCTTCTTGAACAAGCACTACAATGTTCATTTTAACATACTCAGTGATTTCTGAAAACATACATTCTTGCCTACACCTGTAGACCTTCGTCATCATCTACGACGTATTTCTCAGTCTGGAAATGTAAACAGAGAGAGGGCACAAATAGAGGACTACACAGAGTAAAACAATTTGTTTTAACAAACTGAACAACAGAAGAAAACAGGAGTAAGGTTAACAGTATGAGAGTGGTATAGTTAATTTACATACTAATTGTCATGGTTATCTACATAATTTTAAAATATTTAATTCTTAAACATACCTAAAATAAGAATTAGAAATTGTTAATATTGTAGTTTATATTTCATTGATACAACATAAGCTAGTTAGAAATATGGAAATTGTGCTGGATAACAGTCACTAAACTTTCACCCTATGCATAGTGATTTATGCCACTGCTGTATCTTAATGTTTATTCTTATATTCAAGCACCTGCAAAGTCAAAATAGAATAAATTGCAAGAATTTCCTTGATCCGTAGTTAATTTCTGGACTTAACTAAACCACCGGAGGGGATTCACACACGGAGGTCTATTATACTTATGCCCCCAAATGGGCACCCGGCCTGGAAGGAAGAGACAAAAGAAGACAGAGGGCTCTTGTCCCAAGGAGCCATGACAGTGGAGAGGGCAGGTTCCCTACACTTTAACCAGTTGGGAACTCTCCAGCAGTCTAGTACAACCGGCATCCCACCCTACTGTGGTCTAGAATCGGCCCCCACCAGAACCGGTTGCAGAGACCGTCACCTACCAGAGGAGGAAGTTTTACCAAGAGCCTATCATCCTGCCCATGCAATGCCGAGACACCCCCGCGACAACCTTCTACCCTGAAAGAGACCACCAGATGAGAAATGATGTGAAATGATAATGAAGATGAAATTGGAGGGACAGGAAATCTACCGAGCATTCCACTCTTGGCGACCCGGAAGAAAAAACTCTGACCAAAAGCCATGGGTCAGTAAGTCAGCCACAGGAATCAAACCCAGACCTTCCGAATGTGAGCCACAGACGAAAATGCCTGAGATTATAAGTAATTTACCTAGCACTTCTAGAACAGAATTCTAAATGTATTTATGATATAAAACTAATTTCTTTTGAACAATACGTATATTATTTTTCTAGGGCTTTAGTCTTAACGAAGTCTTGAATTTTAAGTGAGTTGGATTAGGAATGTCATTTGATCTTATTAAAATATTCTGTTTACATATTTATTCTTTCACATTCCTAATCTTTGTTTTTTCTCACCTTTGGTTTCTCTAAAGCTAAGAAAGGAATGGTTTCAGCTAAGCAGTTGTCAAATTCTCTTGAGTATAACCAATGCCAATACGTTTCCGAGTGTAATTAAAAAAGTGGGAGCAGATGACCAATTTTGGAATATGAACTAGCTACTTAGCAGGACCTCATTTAGGCATTAGTTCAAAGTACTGACTAATATATCCTTATCTTACCATTTACACAATAATAATTTCTATCCGGATTGTCTATATTTTTATTAATCCATATTATCTTCGGGTTCACTTAGTTCAGATAAACGAAGTTCTTGTGTACAATGCAACACAGATGAAAAAGTATTATGAAAAAAGTTATATTCACATGACTTTCCCTATCCCCGTATTTTTTTTACACAATTTTTTACAAAACCTACTTTTCTATCTACTTCTTGTTAATCATGATAAACCTTTGCGGAAAGAGTTTTATGCAATGTGCTTCATTGCATTTCTGTTTCGCCATTAATACCTTCAGAAATGGGATTTTGATTTAACATTAACATTAATAATTTCCTTTCATAGAAGTGTTGAAAACAGTGTTGTAATAAATAAAATTTAAAGGTGAATTGATTAATGACACTAAACAAAACTACTTAACGTAAAATT
>JAUKNK010000787.1:0-60000 GCA_030765055.1 Mantis religiosa
CTTCCTCTCTTCCTCTCTTCCTCTCTTCCTCTCTCTCCCTCTCTTCCTCTCTTCCTCTTCCTCTCTCCTCTCTTCCTCTCTTCCTCTCTTCCTCTCTTCCCTCCTCTCTTCCTCTCTTCCTCTCTTCCTCTCTTCCTCTCTTCCTCTCTTCCTCTCTTTCCTCTCTTTCCTCTCTTCCTCTCTTCCTTCCTTCTTCCTCTCTTCTTCTTCTTCTTTCTTTCTTCTTCTTCTTTCTTTCTTCTTTTCTTTCTTCTTTCTTCTTTCTTTCTTTCTTTCTTTCTTTCTTTCTTCTTTCTTTCTTTCTTTCTTTCTTTCTTTCTTTTCTTTTTCTTTCTTTCTTTCTTTCTTTCTTTCTTTCTTTCTTTCTTTCTTTCTTTCTTTCTTTCTTTCTTCTTTCTGTCTTTCTGCCTCCCTCCCTCCAACCCTTCCTTTCCTTCTTTCTTCTTTATTTCTTTCTCTCTTTCTTTCTGTCATTCTCTCTCCCTCCTTCCCTCCCTCCCCAACCTTCCTTTTGTTTCTTTCCTTCCTTCTTTCCATCTTCTTTCTTTCTTTCTCTTTTCTATCTCTTTCTTTCTTGCCTTCTTTCCTTCCTTCCTTTCCTTACAAAATTGAACATATAAACCCACTGCATTCACTTAGGAAAGAATGCCCTAAAAATGGACAAACACGTACGACAGTGCAACAGCAGGGGAGGATCAAGTTGTCTGTACAGGGCGTTTCAAACCGTCTGGAACCCTCCTGAGTCGATCGGCCCTCCAGAACTTATAAAGCGCAATAATTATAAATCTGTTTCGAGGCGGTCCACACAAAGAACAAAAGACAATCGGTCAGTGGAGTGGGAAGCAAAGTGCGGTTGCTATGGAGAACCCGGGTTTGGCAGAAGTAACTTCCGACAAGGAAAGTGGCGGTGAGTCATATGTCAAAACAAAACTCATTAACACAGAGAAAGTAAGTGATTGATGGTACTCCAGAAATGGCATTTTGAAATGTATTGGGTGTTTCCTAACCCCAAGTACCTGAAGAGCATTAGTAGTGGGCCAGAAATAACAGAGAATGTGATGACTTTCTCTACTCCTGTACCAACACTTATTGCTCTATCTACTTCAAGTAAACATTATATTATTGTAGTTATAAGGGAATGCAGTAGATTTTAAGTGATAGTCAAATGTTTTAAAACTGGTTGTCTAGGTGATGGCATTCTCTTTATACTGCCAAGAGATAAACAAACGGATGACTTCCTGTTTAAGAAGAGTAAGTATTTGAATATTCAAGCAAATAACAAGGAATATCTTAGCTTATAGGCTTTTTCTTGAATGCTGCATGCTTACCGACAGCGGCAACGCCACTTCCCCCACAATTTCTGAACAAAAACAAGAAAATTCATGCCAAACAATGTTTAATTTGCTCTAGATTTATTTTCAAAATTCATTCCCGAACATCCGCGGTGCTGCGGACAATTTGGCAGCTACTTAGATTCGACCGACCAGTTCCGCGAGGTCACTAAATACTGTATTTACGCATTCGTTACCTGGAGTACTATACTTCGTAGGTTTCCGGAAAAAGTCGCCACTCTTCGGTATTTAGGGAGCACTAACAGATTTTGTCACATTGGACTATCAGTTAAAGTCTACTGTATTCCCATATTCCCTTGTACCTTCATTTTTTATCTCTTGGACATAAAAAGAGAACGGTATTACAAAGACGTCACCTGGACAACCAGTTTTAAAACATTTGACCATCACTTAAAGTCTACTGTATTCTCTTGTAACGTAATGTTTATCTTGAAGTAGATAGACGAGTAAGTGTCTGTAAAAGAGTAAGGAAGGTCGTATGGGTAGAACAAATCAGATTTGTATGGGTGATTACAGTTGCAAGTTTATCTGGATCAAAATATGCATCTAAAGCGAACCTTGCACTTGTATGCAAATTCTGGCCTTTAGGTGTGCATTCCTGGTTGTAGCTGTTGGCACTAGTGCTGCATTGTTTGCTATTCTAAAAAAATTGTTAAGCACAAAATTATTCTACGAACTTCTGTGTCATAATCACTCACAACAGAAATAGACACACCTGTCACTGACTTTGTTACGAGCACCAGACATAAATACGTTTGTTATATACGAGGGCTGTTCAATAAAAAATGATCATAATTTTTTTACGGTCATAATTTTTCGCACTAAAATTCAAACTTATTATATTCTGTTATTTTAATGTGAAACATACACGACATAGTAGTTTCATTGTTGGTACTCCTGGTTCCCGCCTGTGAGAACCAGGCAAGTTCAGACATGTTCAGTATCGCCTACCACTGCAATGGAGGTAACACGCGAGAAACAATATGCGACTTTGAAATTCTGCTTTCGCCTCAACAAATCTTCAGTTGAGGCCTGTACGATGTTACAGGAGGCCTATGGAGAGTCTTTTCTACCCTACAGCACAGCTCGAAGGTGGTTTAAAATGTTTAAAGAGTGGAGACAATCAATTTCAAAGGAAGGTGGACCCGGTGCTCCAGTTACTGCTCTTACGGAAGAAAACATCAACACTGCTGCTACCATTGCGAGAGAGGATCGACGAATTACCTTAAGATCACTTTCTGAAATCCTGAACATTTCATTGGTTGCCACCCACACGTTGGTGACAGAAACATTACACATGAGACGTGTTTGTGCGCGGTGGGTTCCAAGACTGTTGATTACCGAACAAAAGGACATTCTCATTCAGTTGTGCATGCAGTTAAAGTTGATGTTAGAGGAAGATCCGGAGTTTATTTCAAACGTAATCACTGCTGATGAAACTTGGCTACATCATTTTGATTCTGAGAGCAAACAGCAAAGCTCAGTGTGGAAATCTCCTTCATCACCAACCCCCCTAAAAGCAAAAGTGGTTGCTTCTGCTGTGAAAGTTATGGTCCTCTCATTCTTTGATATTCATGGAATGGTTTATCAGCATGTTGTACCTGCACACACATCAGTAACTGGACAATACTACAAGGATGTCCTGAAAACATTGCAAGTCCATATCAGGCGCAAAAGACCACATTTCCATGAAGCAGGCTGGATGATGCACCACGATAATGCGCGGCCGCATATTGTCCATGTTGTTGCTGAATATCTTGCAAAAATCAACGTGAAGTGCAACCCTCTCCCTCCCTATAGTCCGGATTTAGCCCCACGTGACTTTTTTTCTATTCCCTAACTTGAAGAAACGCCTTCGTGGGAGACATTATCAATGATCAGAAGCAGTGGTGAATGCTGCGGAGGCGATTTTGAAGGATATCTCAAAAATGGTTTCCAGCATGTCTTTGAAGACTGGCAGAAACGCTGAGACAACTATATGCTTCAGGGGAGACTATTTTGAGAAGGACCATCAAAATTATGAGGTTGAGTAAAGGCACGTTGTAAAAAAAATGTGATCATTATTTATTGAACAATCCTCGTAATGAATGTCACATATGTTAATTTGAAATTCCATTGCAGTAATAAGAACTGGAAAACATCTTGCAGTGATCGACCTTAAATATTCCTAGAGTACATAAATCCAAATGGAATTTTTATTTTGTTATTACTTAGATGCAGCTTTATTCAAATATTCTGGCAATCAAATGTATGTATGTATATATATATATATATATATATATATATATATATATATTTAGTTACTAATTTTTAAAATAATATAAAAGTTGAGAAAGCCTAGAAGTTTCAAATAACAGCACTTGTAAATTAAAGATCCAAGGCTTCTAATCCAAATTTGAATGCAATAATCACATAAATGATACAGAATTGAAGGAAAATTTGGGTATGCATACAATTTGACATAGCGTAATAGCATCCAGGTTTTAAATTTCTCCATTATGTCTGTGTTTGATGAATCTGGTGCCAGTTGCTATAGTAATGATCGATGGAATATCTCTTAGGGTATACCTGTGAACAAATGAGCTGTGAGAAGTGAGTTGTCAGTTGTTTGAGGACGTAGAAGTCAAGTGTTTCTGTATCTTAGCAAGAGGAGGTATAGCTATTGAAGTGAACTGACAGTAAGTTTTAGAATAACTGTTGTCATTAGGCACGCGGAATTGCCTATCTGCCGTCCAGTAGCTACAACGCCGGCGTCTTCTTTAGCCGTTACACCTACGAGGGGTGTAGTAAAGTTTTAATTATCACTCTTTAAAATGTAATAGAGAGTTTGTGTTAATATGTAGTCACCATCCAGATTTACACATTTTTCCCAGCGTTTCTTGACCTTCCGAATACCTTGATTGTAGAAGTCTGTAGAATTCGCTTTAAACCACTCTTCCACTTCATTAACGACGTCATTTGTTGTCAAATCGGCGACCACGCAACGGATTCGCTTCCGAGAACAAGAAAGAGTCACTTGATGAGTGATCGGGCGAATAAGGTAGATGTTGTAAGGTCTCAAAGCCACATTCTCTTGTTTTGTCAAATGCAATTTCAGATGAATTAGCTGGTGCATCATCAGACAGAAGACGAACAACTTTGGAGAGCATATCGCGTCGTTTCTTAATCAGAGCTGCTCGTAACTTGTCCAGGAGATTGCACTAAAACTCTGTTTCATATAAACTTGCCCCGCTGACATGTATCATTCCGCGTGCAACTACCTTCATCCTCGTCCTAATTGGCTGATGCTTTCGCGCCATAGGCCATAGGCGGTGCCTTTCCGTCACATTTAAACCTGCAATAAACGTCATAATAATTGCCGGGAAGATAAATAAAATCATACACATAAGGAAATGAAGGAATGCAAAAATACACGTTTATAATGAAATGAGCAAGTTGGAACTTAATGACGGAGCAATGTAACTGAAACAAGTTTATAATGAAAGGCATTTGGCCTTTTCCACTGCGACTTTTTTTAACCAGCACACATACCTTTCAAAAATGCTTGTCTTTTAGTCTTAAAAGTCGTGTCACGCCATACCTTACTTTTCGTGTGTTCTTCATTCTCCCAAATCTCGTCAAGGTAGCATGTTTTGTGACTTGTATCCCGGTACAGTCCGACTGTCCTTAAATAACGTCTTCGCCACACAGCAATATCGCCTCTGTTTTTAGCACATTTTTCTTGCCTCTTTTTTCATTCACAAACCCCAGCTGTATAAGCAATCTGCTGAAATTTGGTAAATCTGCATCCTCATTTACAGCAGATGAAATGTTATTTATGTTAGGGAGTACGTTTATAAAGAAAAAACTATACACATGACGACGCACAGCACTTTTGACGTATTTTCTCCGAGCACGCGCTTTTGTTTATTCCTGCTTTTGCCTGGAGTGGTAAGTTTTCCTGTTTTCTCAATTTCACATCGTGATGTTCCTACGGATCTAACACTCACACCTGTAACTTCAGAGCACAGCTGTTCGACTTCTCTCACTGACAAAGACGGATTCTTCTCTATGAGTGCATTAAACACATGCACCGCAATTCTTTTTTCGCCTGTTTGTAAGGATTTACCCTTGCGATGCTTCAGCGAAAAACTGGCTGTAGACTCTGCCATTATTCATAGAAGTACACGCGCAATAAACAATCAATAAAATAATTTAGCTTTCGCACTCGGCACAACAACCTTCGAATGCCGATATATGACTAATCCTGTTCAAAACAAGGTCATTGATAAAAGTCATATAAACAAATATGTACCGCTGAAACACGTGCTATCGTGCCATGTGCTTGAGAACAAAGGAACCTCCTCTTTACTTCGTTTAAGAATTAACATGCATTTCAGATAAATCAACTCTGTTGCGTAATATATTTAATTAAAACAGTTACGAAAATATAAATTTGACAATTCTCTTCCAACATATAAAGACATATCACCATGTTAAATAACGAACTAATTTTTACCGCACGACAGTCTTTACCACAACAGCAGCCAATGAGAGGTGATTAGGTCACGTGAGCAGTAAGAGATACTGGGCAAGCTTACGTGAAACAAGGATAAGTATCTGCCAGTGATGGTTTGGCCCTTGGCAAGATAATCTGTAAGGATGAATCCACGACAAGCATGCCCTTCCCAGCTGACTTTAGCACCTTTGCCTTTTTGAGAGGTAGGAATCGACAAGTTTTCATACCATGCTCATGGTTTTTGTCTCTTTTGTCATATCGGACGATGAAAGAAGTGATGTTCAAATAAGTACAGGGTACATAGAGCTTAGAGTTACCAGACATTCATCTTGCAGGATAAGAGAAAACCTCCAACGTTAAGTCATATCGGACGATGAATGAAATGATGTTCAAATGAGTACAGGGTACATAGAGCTTAGAGTTACCAGACATTCATCTTTCAGGATAAGAGAAAACCTCCAACGTTAAGTCATATCGGACGATGAATGAAATGATGTTCAAATAAGTACAGAGTACATAGAGCTTAGAGTTTCCAGACATTCATCTTTCAGGATAAGAGAAAACCTCCAACGTTAAGTCATATCGGACGATGAATGAAATGATGTTCAAATGAGTACAGGGTACATAGAGCTTAGAGTTACCAGACATTCATCTTTCAGGATAAGAGAAAACCTCCAACGTTAAGTCATATCGGACGATGAATGAAATGATGTTCAAATAAGTACAGAGTACATAGAGCTTAGAGTTTCCAGACATTCATCTTTCAGGATAAGAGAAAACCTCCAACGTTAAGTCATATCGGACGATGAATGAAATGATGTTCAAATGAGTACAGGGTACATAGAGCTTAGAGTTACCAGACATTCATCTTTCAGGATAAGAGAAAACCTCCAACGTTAAGTCATATCGGACGACGAATGAAATGATGTTCAAATAAGTACAGGGTACATAGAGCTTAGAGTTATCAGACATTCATCTTTCAGGATAAGAGAAAACCTCCAACGTTAAGTCATATCGGACGATGAAAGAAGTGATGTTCAAATAAGTACAGGGTACATAGAGCTTAGAGTTAGCAGACATTAATCTTTCAGGATAAGAGAAAACCTCCAACGTTAAGTCATATCGGACGATGAAAGAAGTGATGTTCAAATAAGTACAGGGTACATAGAGCTTAGAGTTAGCAGACATTAATCTTTCAGGATAAGAGAAAACCTCCAGCGTTAAGTCATATCGGACGATGAATGAAATGATGTTCAAATAAGTACAGGGTACATAGAGCTTAGAGTTAGCAGACATTCATCTTTCAGGATAAGAGAAAACCTCCAACGTTAAGTCATATCGGACGATGAATGAAATGATGTACAAATAAGTACAGGGTACATAGAGCTTAGAGTTATCAGACATTCATCTTTCAGGATAAGAGAAAACCTCTAACGTTAAGTCATATCGGACGATGAATGAAATGATGTACAAATAAGTACAGGGTACATAGAGCTTAGAGTTACCAGACATTCATCTTTCAGGATTTGAGAAAACCTCCAACGTTAAATCATATCGGACGCTGAATGAAATGATGTTGAAATAAGTACAGGGTATATAGAGCTTAGAGTTACTAGACATTCATCTTTCAGGATAAGAGAAAACCTCCAACGTTAAGTCATATCGGACAATGAATGAAATAATGTTCAAATAAGTACAGGGTATAGAGCTTAGAGTTACTAGACATTCATCTTTCAGGATAAGAGAAAACCTCCAACGTTAAGTCATATCGGACAATGAATGAAATGATGTACAAATAAGTACAGGGTAGATAGAGCTTAGAGTTACCAGACATTCATCTTTCAGGTTAAGAGAAAACCTTCAACGTTAACTCATATCGGATGATGAATGAAATGATGTTCTAATAAGTACAGGGTACATAGGGCTTAGAGTTACCAGACATTCATCTTTCAGGATAAGAGAAAACCTTCAACGTTAACTCATATCGGATGATGAATGAAATGATGTTCTAATAAGTACAGGGTACATAGAGCTTAGAGTTACCAGACATTCGTCTTTCAGGATAAGAGAAAACCTCCAACGTTAAGTCATATCGGACGATGAATGAAATGATGTTCAAATAAATACAGGGTACATAGAGCTTATAGTTACCAGACATTCATTTTTTAGAATGAGGGAAATACTTTCAACCTGACAAACATTTGA
Source organism: Mantis religiosa (assembly GCA_030765055.1). Lineage (NCBI taxonomy): Eukaryota > Metazoa > Arthropoda > Insecta > Mantodea > Mantidae > Mantis > Mantis religiosa. Next base: position 8,056 of record JAUKNK010000787.1, read on the forward strand.
ACTCGGGACTTATTCATAAGCTAGCACTACGCTATCAGAAACCACCAACATCATTTCGTTATTCATTTTTTTTATCTCTTGGAGATTCAAGGGAATGGAATTTGAAATGCGTCGCCTAGAGAACCAGTTTTGAAACATTTGACTGTCACATAAAATCTACTGTGTTCTCTTGCATCAACAAGAAGGTAATGTTTATCTAAAAGTAGATAGAGGAATAAGTGTTTGTACGTACAAGAGTAGAGGAAGTCATGTAAGTACAACATAAGAAGTCAGTTTTTAGTTGTGTAAGATTATTCTCTACATTTATTGGCATGTTCCTTAAGTGCACGCTATATGTGTACCGGTTATGAAGTGGTACGAGTGGCCTGTTACGGCTGCATACGTAAATGTTTGAGATCACCAGAAAGGAACAATGAGAAAGTTCTCATTAGCTCTCTCTCTCTCTTTCTCCCCTCCATTTATTAGTTTATAAAGCACTCACTTGTTTGCCCAAGTGAAAAAGCGCATCAGGAATTCCACGCTTACTTACGCCAAAGGCGGTACAGCCTCTAATGATGTCATCAAGCACGTCTGTTTCGGGCAACTAAATTCTACCTGATATGCAGATACCAGACATGGAAATAGAACCGGAAATATATGTTTTCTATTGTATTGAATTTTTTTTAGATGAGTAGGTAGGGGAAATCTTCAGAAAATTGGAAATATTGGAATATTTAAACGACTCACAAGGAATAGCTCCACAGAAATATTTGACTTAAATTGTATTTTTCAGCAAGATCTTAATTTGGAAATTAATTGTTCTTTCACACTTGCCGTGTGTAGGACGCACTATGAAAGAGTAGATCCAGACTGCAAAATTAAATGCTATAGCCGGGATTTGAATCACGGATCTTCTGATCTCCATCCAGCCGCAATAAACCATTGAGCTACTTTGGCCAACGTGTCTCACTGGAGCATTGGAGAATTGTTTAGAGCGACTGGACGGAGACCAGAAGATCCGTGGTTCAAATCCCAGCAATGGCATTGGATTTTTCAGTCTGGCTCTACCCTTTCATAGTGCGTCCTACACACGGCTAGTGTGAAAGAATAAATAATTTTCATTAATTGTATCTAATAGTGGTCCGAACTATAAAGCCCGGGTCTTAAAGTACTTACAGCATAGTAAGTCGCCATTAAGGTAGTTGTCTCATGTGTTTATGAGAACTCCTAGTGGTTTACCGGGACAAACACGAGTCAGTTGGGGAATTTAATGTCATGTTGGCACGTTGGCCATAGTAGCTCAATGGTTTAGAACGGCTGGATGGAGACCAGAAGATCCGTGGTTCAAATCCCAGCTGTGGCATTCAAGTTTTCAGTCTGTCTCTATCCTTTCATAGTGCGTCCTACATACGGCTCTCAGTCAAGAGTCAGTTGGAGAATTTAATGTCATGTTCGCACGTTGGCCATTGTAGCTCAAATGGTTAGAGCGGCTGGACGGGCACCAGAAGATCCGTGGTCAAATCCCGGCTATGGTATTAAATTTTTCAGTCTGGCTGTACCCTTTCAGATCTTAGTTTGTTTTGTAGTGATATTTTGTCTATCTCTTACAGCTTACCAGTTCAAGTTATAACAGCTGCTATTTTTTCAGTACTGGGGCCAGATAAGAACTTCTGCTTTTTTTAAATACACATGAACTCTTTTTGAATGCGTGACAGAAATGGCAGCACTGTAAAGTGCATAGAAATCTTGTGATAGCTATGATGTTTTTGACTTTTTCATTACAAGAACAGCGTGTAATCATTCGTTTTCTCCATTTTCGTTGTGTGATATCTATTGAAAGTCATCGCCAGTTGAGTGAGGCATGTGGTGATGGTACCATAGGTGTGTCTAATGTACGTTCCTGGGTGCGACAGTTCAATGAAAGCAGAACATCATTTGACAACAAACCAAGACAGTCACGGCCTCGCACCAGCCGTTGTGAGTGTAGGACGTTGTTTTGGAGGATCGCCGACTGAGCATTTTCAAATATTCATGGAGGATTGTGTGCACAGATACCACGGAAATGAAAATTTTGGAGGCGATGTCTGCCTTTTTGATTTTTTTTCAACATAGTCTCTCTGTAATTCTATACACTTTCCCAGCGATGCTCCCATCTCTGTAACCGGTCCAAATAGTACTCGGCGTTTTTCAACATAGTCTCATTGTAACTCTACACACTTCTCCCAGCAATGCTCTCATCTCTGTAATACGTCTAAGTAGTACTCGACGTTTTTCAACATAGTCTCATTGTAACTCTACAGACTTCTCCCAGCGATGTTCCCATCTCTGTAACCCGTCCACATAGTACTCGGCGTTTTTCAACATAGTCTCATTGTAACTCTACACACTTCTCCCAGCGATGTTCCCATCTCTGTAACCCGTCCGAATAGTACTCGGCGTTTTTCAACATAGTCTCCTTGTAACTCTACACACTTCTCCCAGCGATGCTCCCATCTCTGTAACCCGTCCAAATAGTACTCGGCGTTTTTCAACATAGTCTCCTTGTAACTATACACACTTCTCCCAGCGATGTTCCCATCTCTGTAACCCGTCCAAGTAGTACTCGGCGTTTTTCAACATAGTCTCCTTGTAACTCTACACACTTCTCCCAGCGATGCTCCCATCTCGGTAACCCGTCCAAATAGTACTCGGCGTTTTTCAACATAGTCTCCTTGTAACTCTACACACTTCTCCCAGCGATGTTCCCATCTCTGTAACCCGTCCAATAGTACTCGGCGTTTTTCAACATCTTCTCCCAGCGATGCTCCCATCTCGGTAACCCGTCCAAATAGTACTCGGCGTTTTTCAACATAGTCTCCTTGTAACTCTACACACTTCTCCCAGCGATGTTCCCATCTCTGTAACCCGTCCAAATAGTACTCGGCGTTTTTCAACATAGTCTCCTTATAACTCTACACACTTCTCCTAGCGATGTTCCCATCTCTGTAACCCGTCCAAATAGTACTCGGCGTTTTTCAACATAGTGTCCTTGTAACTCTACACACTTCTCCCAGCGATGCTCCCATCTCGGTAACCCGTCCAAATAGTACTCGGCGTTTTTCAACATAGTCTCCTTGTAACTCTACACACTTCTCCCAGCGATGTTCCCATCTCTGTAACCCGTCCAAATAGTACTCGGCGTTTTTCAACATAGTCTCCTTGTAACTCTACACACTTCTCCAGCGATGCTCCCATCTCTGTAACCCGTCCAAATAGTACTCGGCGTTTTTCAACATAGTCTCCTTGTAACTCTACACACTTCTCTCAGCGATGCTCCCATCTCTGTAACCCGTCCAAATAGTACTCGGCGTTTTTCAACATAGTCTCCTTGTAACTCTACACACTTCTCCAGCGATGTTCCCATCTCTGTAACCCGTCCAAATAGTACTCGGCGTTTTTCAACATAGTCTCCTTGTAACTCTACACACTTCTCTCAGCGATGCTCCCATCTCTGTAACCTGTCCAAATAGTATTCGACGTTTTTCAACATAGTCTCCTTGTAACTCTACACACTTCTCCCAGCGATGCTCCCATCTCTGTAACACGTCCAAATAGTACTCGGCGTTTTTCAACATAGTTTCCTGGTAACTCTACACACTTCTCCAGCGATGCTCCCATCTCTGTAACACGTCCAAATAGTACTCGACGTTTTTCAACATAGTTTCCTGGTAACTCTACACACTTCTCCCAGCGATGCTCCCGTCTCTGTAACACGTCCAAATAGTACTCGGCGTTTTTCAACATAGTCTCCTTGTAACTCTACACACTTCTACCAGCGATGTTCCCATCTCAGTAACCCATTCAAGTAGTACTCGGAGTTTTCCAACATAGTCTCCTTCTCATTGTACACACTTCACCCAGCAATGCTACCATCTCTGTATCCCGTCCAAATAGTACTCGACGTTTTTCAACATAGTCTCATTGTAACTCTATCCACTTCTCCCAGCGATGCTCTCATCTCTGTAACACGTCCAAATAGCACTCGGCGTTTTTCTCTACAAAATAATTGTTCTGGAAGGTGATTGCCTCTTCATTTGACCAAAATCTCTGTCCTCCGAGTGCAATTTTCAGATGAGTTAACAAAAAGAAGTCGCTTTGAGCTAGATCTGGTGAATCAAGCAGTTCAAATTGTAATTTCTGTATTTTCGGCATTGCAACCGCTGAGGTGTGAGACGGTACGTTGTCTTGGTGAAACAGGATTTTCTATTTCTGTAAATGTGCCCGTTTTGCCGCAAGTTCTGCCTTCAACTTGTCAAGTAATGATGGTAGTATGCCCCTGTAATGGTTTTTCCTTTTTAAGATTAAAATAATTCCATGACTATCCCAAAAACAGTCGCCGTTACTTTCCCAGCCGAAAAAAAAAAACAAATTTTGCTTTTGTTGGGGTCGCTTTCCCCTTTGCAGTCTACTGTTTGGACTGTATATTTGTTTCGGGCGTATAATAGTGTATCCAAGTTTCATCAAGAATAATTGATTGGTGTCCAAACTCGGATTTATTGCGCCTAAACTGCGCCAACAGAGCATTGGAAATGTTCATTCGTACACGATTTTGGTCTAACGTGAGCAAACGCGGCACCCAACGCGCGGACAACTTTCTCATGTCTAAATGTTGATTTAATATGTGACAAACACGTTCTTTTGACATGTTCATAGCCTCTGTTGTCTCTCTCACTTCATTTTGGTGGTCGTCTGTCACAATTTGATGAACTATGGCGATGTTTTCGTCAGTAATTGCAGTTTTTGGACGTCCCGAATATTCATCGTCTCCCAAGCTCTTACGGCCACGTTTAAATTCAGCTGCCCAAAATTTCACTGTGGTAAATTATGGTGCAGAGTCTCCACACATAGAATCTAACTCATCTTTGATTTGTGTAGGTGTATTGCCTTTCGAAAACAAATATTTAATGACAGCTCGATACTCGATTTTGTCCATTTTCATAATAGCGCTCACATCAACTCACTCAAAGGACTGTTACATAAGAAATAAGCGTCCAAAATGGTTGCAAGTTTGGTGAGTAACTGTCAACAGATGAACAACGAAATGCACTAGCTTTTATTTACAAGTGCTGCCATCTTCATGTTAAGGTTCGAAGCTTTTCAGACCACCCTCACATGGTTTATAATTAGTTTCCAGACACACCTTTTCTAACCACTTTTCTTTTCAAGTCGTCTTAAAGGAAACTTCTGTGGCTTCAATGTCTAATTTTTAAGCGGAATTCAGTTGGTTCCCTATTTACTGTAAACAGTGCAGAATAAACCAGATATGTTTATTTTTGTTTGTTACTCTAAGCGTATAAGAATCCTAATAAGCAATTCGAGTATCTAGAATTATTTAATAAATATAAATAATGTTTTTACGAATGGCAGAACTTTAAGCCAGTTTAATAAATTTGTGAAAGTTTACTTAAATGTCTTAGAGAACAATCATTAGTTCTTGTAACTTCTACAGCACGCGCTCAGAACTCTCTTTTGTTTCACCACATTCCCTGAAGATGGCTTTCTGCCTTTGTTACTTCCGCAGCGTCTGAATTTCTTATCTTAAACTTCGGGCGTTTCTTTTCTCTCGACTTTTGTGAAAGGTGCCTCCTCATGAATTAATTTCTGGCAATGCAGTTCGGCAGGTTTTACAGGACGTCGATAATGTGTTCATTCCTAATGTATAACTTTCTCTTTGGACCTTCATCACAATGTTTTGATGCCGCAGTTAATGACTGATAACATTTATTATAAGGAATTTCTAACAACATTAAAAAAATATTGTTCTGAAAACAATGATACTCATAAAATTTTTCGGGTTACATTTTACTTATAGCTTATTTCCTGTTGCATAAAGATAGTCTGAAACCTCTCATTTCCTTTGTTTAGTCTCCATGACTACAAGTCAAACAAAAACGAGCTTAAAATTTTGCCGTCTTTTGCATAGATAACCATGCAGCGTTAAAGATGCAATTATTTCCATTCTTGATTTACTGTAAGTGGATAGCAAACACATAAACTGTGGGAATGAAAAAAAGAAGGTAAGCAGAAAAATGAAGGAAAGAAGGGATATCGAGCCCAGGTACTCAGGTTACTACGCTGAAATATCTGTTCAAACTTTAAAATTTATTAAAATGGCACAGGAAACATTTCACTATCAATTGAAATATTGTTCTTAAAAGAAATTTGTTGATAAAATCAACATTTCTAAAGCGTTCCACGTTATATTTAAATCATAGCTTGCATAAAAATTGTCTGAAACCTCTCATTTCCGTTGTTTAGTCTCCATGACTACAAGGCAAACAAAAACGAGCTTAAAACCTTTGCAGTCTTTTGTATCTATAACCATGCAGCGTTTAAGATTGTTGATTTACAGTAAGTACAAATACATAACTATGGGAACGAAGGGGCAAAAAAAAAAAAAAAAAAAAAAAAAAAAAAAAAAAAAAGCCAAAGTAAGCAGGAAAAATACAGAAAAATGAAGGAAGAAAGGCATATTGAGCCCCGGTACTTAGGTTACTACACTGAAATATGTATTCAAACTTTAAAATTTATTACAATGGCACAGGAAACATTTCACTATCATTTTACGTAGGAACCATAAATGGATAGACAATTACGATGCTTTAAGAATAGTTCTTTGAAGAAAGGGCAGAGAAACTCATGTGAGGTTAACGCAAAAGGTACCTCAGAAGACTTTCCCTACTCTTGCACAAACATACATTCCTCTACTACAGGACCAAACATTACCTTATAGTAAGTACAAAAGAATCCAGTAAACTTCAAGTGATAGTCAAATGTTTTAAAACAGGTTGTCTAGGTGACGTCTTTGAAATTCACTTTTCTATGTCCAAGAGATAAAAATGAAGGTACAAAAGAATATGGCCATACAGTAGACTTTAAGTGATAGTCAAATGTCTTAAAACTGGTTGTCTAGGTGACGTTTAAAATTCCGCTCTCTTTGTATGTCCAAGGGATAAAAAATGAAGGTACAAGGGATTATGGGAATACAGTCAATTGTTTTAAAACTGGTTGTCTGGGTACCGTCTTTGAAATTGCTCTCTCTTTGTGTGTACAAGAGATAAAAAAGGAAGGTACGAGGGAATATGGGAATACAGTAGACTTTAAGTGATAGTCAAATGCTTTAAAACTGGTTGTTTAGCTGACGTGTTTGATATTCCATTCACTTTTTATATCGAAGGGATAAAAAATGAAGGTACAAGGGAATGTGGGAATACAGTAGACTTTAAGTGATAGTCAAATGTTTTAAAACTGGTTGTCTAGCAGACATGTTTGATATTCCATTCACTTTTTATGTCCAAGGAATAAAAAACGAAGGTACAAGGGAATATGGGAATACAGTAGATTTTAAGTGATAGACAAATGTCTTAAAACTTGTTGTCTAGGTGACGTCTTTGAAACTCCGCTCTCTCTGTCCATGGGGTAAAAAATGCCCATACCCCGTACATCTCCGAGGCCGTTGTAAAACGAGCCTCCTCCTTCTGGGCGCGCATACGGCAACACAGCAATCCAAAAATTAACAACATTGGGAAAGGTGAACCAAAACACCATGCATGCACCCATAAAACTATTCTACGTAATGCCACCGTTATACCACAATGGGCGCCCAAGTCCTTCCAGCCCAGAGCTTTCCCTATATGCAGAGGCCGCCGTCACAGCAGCCCAGGAGACAGCAGCACGCTGGCGCACGGACCAGTGTAAATAGTGAAGTGAACCCCCCCCCCCCGCCCCAAAAAGGACACTGAGACACACTAACTTAATAAAACTGTTCTCGGTGGACTAAGAAATGTCACCGTATGGGTTTTATATGTACCCACGTAGACAATAAGCATGTAACCCCTAACTATAACCTAAATGAAAATTTTAGCATGTAAGCCGGGCCCCTGTCTACCGGTACCAGGCCATGAAACTCAAAATAAAAATCTGACACCTGAAAGCTGGGTACATATTTTATGATGTTCTGTCGAACAGCATATGAATTTTATTCTTTATATTATGTAAAGGCTGTTTAGTTAACTCATGTGCAGTCGGCCGCTGACTTTGACGAACCCTTTGTGCAAGGTTGCCACCTTTCTCGACACGTCATGGGTATCGTACGAGATTTCGTCTAAATAAATTATGTCCATTACTGCAAAACTTTCTTAGTTTTGACGATATATATCGCCAAGCTACAATTCTACTGGATTCCATAATAACCCTTAAAGTATTCAATGTGCAGTACTTGAAACTCAGCTCCTTTAGGAGACCGCGCAAAGTGCAGTGCCCATAAGGAAAATCACATATTTCTTGCAAATGGGCAACCAATTCGTCTAAGGTGAGCGGTCTCCCTTTTATATTTCTCGACGAATTAAATCGCATGTGAAATTATATACTTTAGAAAAACGTTTCCTTTTGTTTTCACACTTGATTGGCGTCTTTGGCATTTCTTTCAGCACAATATTTCTTACTGTATTTCTGAGAATACCCAGAATATATCATCAGGTTCATTACATGACCCTTTACCAAGATTATTTGTCAGCAAATATTTATATGTGTTGAAAACAAGCGCTTGAATTTGAACCTCCCACGGTCTCCACATCGTGACACACAACGAATTTCTGCACGTAATGAAACAGATCAACTGAAAGTTGGAACTTTGGCAACTGAGACTCCACGTGGAGTAAACATTCCACTGTCATTTCCAGAAAATCAGGGTTGCTATTGGTGCTCAACGACAATGTTCCATTTCTGAAGTGTGGAGATAGATTTATAACGGTCATTAGTGGGCGGTAGAGTCAGGTTTCTTTGACTCCGAACTGCACACGCCTTAACTAAACAGACTTTACAGTGTATTTGTTAATAAATTGTTACCTTTGAGGAAATACTCATAAAGGTTAACTGGACTGTTGGAGCGTCACCACACGCCATATAGTCGCGCTCTACTCAGACGACCACGGGAGCACGGAGTACAGGTGTGGGAGAACAGGTGTGGACGTGTGGAGGTTTGCTATGGCTCTCAGTAATCGCCCACCTCCCCACTCGGGGATGGCCTATGATGCTAAATCCAAGGCACACTACTTCGACCGTACCCTGTGCCCAAGAGAAGACGGCTAGGATAAAATCTTTTCGGAACGTTGTCCAAAGAGAGGTGCCTCGATACTTTCGCTGACCTCCCGAGGATGCGGATCCACTTCCTGTTGTCCATTCCAGTGAAATCCACGGTGCATACCGGCGTCTCAAACCCACAAAGGCGACTGGACCTCTCAAGCTACGTCTTTTCTCTTCAACGCCATGCTCTTCCTGACTTATGCTTTCAAAATGGGTCTAACTCTAGGTTACTTGAGTGGAAAGACGCTACAGTGCCCTGTATATGGAAGCTGACCCATTAGTCTCCTTCCTACTCTTTCGAAAGTTTTCGAGATAGTAATTCTGAATCGTTTGGAGTTTTTTAATTTTTTATTACGTCCTTTAAGTTTCTTAAGTCATATCGGACGATGAATGGAATGGGTGAAATGATGCTCAAATGATATCAGGGTCCATAGAGCTTAGAGTTACACGACATACATCTTTCAGGATAAGAGAAAACCTCCAACGTTAAGTCATATCGGACGATGAATGAAATGATGTTCAAATAAGTACAGGGTACATAGAGCTTAGAGTTATCAGACATTCATCTTTCAGGATAAGAGAAAACCTCCAACGTTAAGTCATATCGGACGATGAATGAAATGATGTTCAAATAAGTACAGGATACATAGAGCTTAGTGTTACCAGACATTCGTCGTTCAGGATAAGGGAAAACCCCGGAAAAACCTTATCCAGGTAACTCACCCTGACCGATATGACTTAGCGTTGGAGGTTTTCTCTTATCCTGAAAGATGAATGTCTGGTAACTCTAAGCTCTATGTACCTGTACTTATTTGAACATCATTTCATTAATTAACCTAAATTACGAGATAATTTGACAACGTACCTTTACTCATCCTCATACTTTTCATGGTGGTTCTCAAAATAGTCTCCCCTGAATGCGATGCAGTTGTCCCAGCGTTTGTGCCAGTCTTCAAAGACATGCTGGAAACCTTTTTTTGAGAGATCATTCAAAATCGCTACCGCAGCCTTCACGACTGCTTCTGATGATAGATAATGCCTCTCACGAAGGCGTTTCTTCAAGTTAGGGAATAGAAAAATGTCACGTGGGGCTGAATCCGGACTATAGGGAGGGTGAGGGATGTACTTCACGTTGCTTTTTGCAACATATTCAGCAACAACATTGGCAATATGCGGCCGCGCATTATCGTGGTGCAGCATCCACCCTGCTTCACGAAAATGTGGTCTTTTGCGCCTGATATGGACTTGCAATGTTTTCAGGACATCCCCGTAGTATTGTCCAGTTACTGATGTGTGTGCAGGTACAACATGCTGATAAACCATTCCGTGAATATCAAAGAATGAAATGACCATAATTTTCCAAGCAGAAGCAACCACTTTTGCTTTTTGGAGGTTGGTGATGAAGGAGACTTCCACACTGTTTGCTCTCAGGATCAAAATGATGTAGACAAGTTTCATCAGCAGTAATTACGTTTGAAAGATGCTCCGGATCTTCCTCTAACATCAACTTTAATTGCATGCAGACCTGCATACCAATGTCCTTTTGTTCTGGTATCAACAGTCTAGGAACCCATCGCGTACTAGCACGTTTCATGTGTAATTTTCTGTCACCAACGTGTGGGTGGCACCCAATGAAATGTTCAGTATTTCAGAAAGTGATCTGAAGGTAATTCGTGGAACCTCTCTCACAATGGCAGTAGCAGTGTTGATGTTTTCTTCCGTAAGAGCAGTAACTGGAGCACCTTCCTTTGAAATTGATTGTCTCCGCTCTTTAAACATTTTAAACCACCTCCGAGCTGTGCTGTAGGGAAGAACAGACTCTCCATAGGCCTCTTGTAGCATTGTATAGGCCTCAACTGAAGATTTGTTGAGACGGAAGCAGAATTTCAAAGCCGCATATTGTTCCTCGCTTGTTACCTCCATTGCAGCGGTAGGCATACTGAACATGTCTGAACTTGACTGGTTCTCATAGACGGGAACCAGGAGTACCAACAATGAAACTACTACGGCGTCTTTGTTTCACATTAAGCTAATAGAATATAATAAGATTGAATTTTAGTGCGAAAAATTATGACCGTAAAAATATTATGACCATTATTTAACAGCCCTCGTATTAAAGTTAGCCTACTTCATCGCCAGGGTGCATTAGGCATAGCATCCTGTCTTCCTTCAGAGGAGTAGAATTACTACCGTCCTTCCTGTGGTTAAACCCAATCCTGGGTGGAAACGCAGCAAAAAGTTTCGCGCTAAACGCAGCCTACCAGTACCTCGTCGTCGTCCTGCCGTGCTAGGGGTCCCGGGTTCGATTCCCGGCGTTGGGGTTGGGGATTTTTCTCCGACCAAGATAATTCCCCATCTTCCCCAGAGTCTGCAAGTATGAATGAGAGTGTGAATGTGTGCGTGATCTAATTATTAAAAAGCAAAGATAACGAGTTAACACCTTCAGTATGTTCCAAAGGAGAACGGCCGCCGATATGACCATAGCAGTTAAAGGCAAAGAAGCAAACAAGTAGGAGATTCGGATTTCAAAGCCTATTTCCTAGGGGACGTTAGTGTTTTGTTCTTGTTGGAACGAAGAAGTTAAATCTGAGACAGTTGACTGTGTTATACGATTGTGTTTTGTCTTAAGTGAGGCATCGAGCTTCTTTTACGAAATTGCTACATAATCTTGTACAGTAAGAAAACAGAGACTTTCTTACATCCATACTCGTCTCGTTATGATGGTTACCTAGTCAGTGCTACAAACACACAAAAATAAATATAACTACCTCAGAGGGCCAAGCGGATTAAGATTTACGTCCTCTAGAATTATGTCTTATCGAAGGATGAATGAAATGTGTAAAATAATGAGCTCAAGTGGGTCCAGTACCACGACATCTGTGTGGGCGATAAAGCCATCATATGTGGAAAATGTGTGAGATATACAGAGATATGAATATACAAGTGTAGAAATGTGTTACTGTGTTCTCATGTTTACATTATGTAGTGAAATTGAATGTTCCATTCGGATTCCTTCGCTCTGCCAATCCTAATGCTGGCGATTAGGATTAGTTCCCACTCGGAAGAAAAATGAAAGCCGAAGTATACAGAAAAGTATTAATTAAAAAACTTAGAACTTACCATAATCTAGAATGCCCAAGCATCAATATAAGGATATTTACATAAGGTTATTGTGAAAGATTTTGAAAATATTGATACAATTCACCCGCGCCTACCATATATACAGGACATTGTTTAAATCGTATTCATTCGTAGGAGGCAAATTTTACTTCACAGAAATAGACGAACACTTTTTACCAAGTGCGACTTTCTGTCAAGAGACGGCGCCACCAGTCATATCTTATCGCGTGGAAGAAAAATTGTAATTATTTATACAGGCTTAGGGCAAACTATGATTTTTATCTTTGCTTATAGATCATGTTTAATTGTGTTTTCTTCGATTGAAACAAGAAGTAGCTGTAATGTATACACAGACAATGACGAGGGAACGAATAGTTGTACGTAAGAATGGAAGTCTACTAAAGCAGTAATATATCTGGAGTTCGGAGAATTTTGTTTTATGGGTGAGTGTTACTGCCACTATTGCATATCTTGGTTGGTAGGTTTTATTATTACAGAAATATTATGAACAACATTTGCACAAGTTTCATAGTTCATATGTGCGGTATGTTTGTACTAAAGTCAGTTGAATGCCACAACTTAAAATAAAAATTCTTAGTGCCGTAGGAATGCCCCCGAAAAAGCACATGGCTCAGGAAAGTCATCCACGGGATTCAAATCCATGATCTCAGTTTGGTGACATCTTTCTGCGGAAGCAAACGGTCCCAAGTACTCGGAGACAATCTGTTTGCAGCTTTCGAATTCGGACAGCATTTGCCCTTTCACGCTGATAAAGCAAAGTCGTGTTATATCCTTAAATTTTGGAAGGAGCAACGTCATCGCTGAAGGTTCCTGGTGGACCATGGTGTTACGTCACACGTGCCACTTCAATGAGTTAGGCACCTTTCACCATTAGCGCGGAAGTCGCTGAATATTGCTGTTCTGAACTGATTTATATACCTATACATTATTTATTTGATCGCTTTTGCTACCCAGTTTAACCTGCACTCATCATATTCTTTGCTATATAATACAATATTCCATCTTACTGGTAAACTGTAACAGTACTACATAACAAATGCATATTTTGTTAAAATACTTCCCAGATATTATTCTTTATACATCTGAATATTCCAATATTAATATTTTCTTAAAGGGGAAGTCATTATTCATTTGTTATCTGTTAAACATACAAACAGACGGGAATTTCAAAGACGTCACATAGAAAACCAGTTTTAAAACAGTTGACGGTAACTTAAAGTCTACTGTATTCCCATATTCCCTTGCACCTTCATTTTTTACCTCTTGGACATACAAAGAGAATGGGGTTTAAAAGACGTCACCTAGACAGTTTTAAAACATTTGACTATCACTTAAAGTCTACTGTATTTCCATATTCCCTTGTACCTTCATTTTTTATCTCTTGGACATACAAGGAGGACGGAATTTGACAGACGTCACCTAGACAACCAGTTTTGAAACATTTGACTATCACTTAAAGTCTACTGTATTCCCATATTCCCTTGTGCCTTCATTTTTTATCTCTTGGACATACAAGGAGGACGGAATTTGAAAGACGTCACCTAGACAACCAGTTTTGAAACATTTGACTATCACTTAAAGTCTACTGTATTCCCATATTCTCTTGTACCTTCATTTTTATCCCTTGAATATACAAAGAGAACGGAATTTCAAAGACGTCACCTAGACAACCAGTTTTCAAACATTTGACTATCACTTAAAGTCTACTGTATTCCATTGAAACTACAATTATATAATGTTTATCTGGAAGTAGAGAGGAACAAGTGTTTCTACAAGGTGACCTTTGTACATAGATCTTATGTTTGTCATATTACAGTATATTATATTATGTTCCTCACCTCATATATTCTTCTTTCTATTTATGTGTCGCATACTGATATCTAGTTTTCTCTTCTGCGAACAGTGGATGAAGTTTTCTGTTGCAATTTATATTGCGGATAATAATCTTGCTAAACCCTATACATTTAGGGCTCAACTGCGGTAATATTATTTCTTTACGAATGAAAAAACCAAAAACAAATAAATTAATAAATACGAGGCACATTTGTTTCTGGTAGTGGAATTTAACTTAAGTGATATTACATTAAAATAATTGAGAAAAAGTTACTTCAGATTTGACGTCAGGATAATGGAAAAGCTTATCACTCTGATCGATACTTTAGCTTGGGACCTCCTGACACTGTACCACCATGCTACAGAGGCGGGCTCTGTCGAACATTACATCTCATTATTTTAATATTCAGGTTTTCATTGCCCATGGATAATAACTCACGTAGCTTTCTCTCGCAATCTCTCTATCTCAGCTTTAACAATAGCGCCTATTCCATTGTATTCAGGTTTGTCATTCAAGAATTCTAGATAGTCTTTTCCTTTGTTTTCAATATCTTTCGTGGATATTATCTTGCTCTTTCTACGGCATTTCACTCATTCTATCCTCTGCAGTTTGGATTACTGTTTTGGAATTTGCTGAATTCTCTCCCTTAGATAGCAAAGTTTTCACCACAATTTAGGACTGTTATATATTTGGAAACTCCCTTGTTGCTTCTACAAAACGTCCCCGTGCTGGTCTAAAGTTGTTTAGAAACGTTCTGGAGGGAACAAGTTAACCTCCGGTTTCCAAAGCTGTGGGTAGAAATTCAGGAAAGAGCGACAGATCTTTTCACGTGTACAAAATATTGCCCCCTTCGGTTTTCTCTTACTCTAAAAGATGAATGTCTGGTAACTCTAAGCTCTATGTACTCTGTACTTATTTGAACATCATTTCACTCATCGTCCGATATGACAACGTTGGAGGTTTTCTCTTATCCTGAAAGATGAATGTCTGGTAACTCTAAGCTCTATGTACGCTGTACTTATTTGAACATCATTTCATTCATCGTCCGATATGACTTAACGTTGGAGGTTTTCTCTTATCCTGAAAGATGAATGTCGGGTAACTCTAAGCTCTATGTACCCTATACTTATTTGAACATCATTTCATTCATCGTCCGATATGACTTAACGTTGGAGGTTTTCACTTATCCTGAAAGATGAATGTCTAGTAACTCTAAGCTCTATGTACCCTGTACTTATTTGAACATCATTTCATTCATCGTCCGATATGACAACGTTGGAGGTTTTCTCTTATCCTGAAAGATGAATGTCTGGTAACTCTAAGCTCTATGTACCCTATACTTATTTGAACATCATTTCATTCATCGTCCGATATGACAACGTTGGAGGTTTTCTCTTATCCTGAAAGATGAATGTCTGGTAACTCTAAGCTCTATGTACCCTGTACTTATTTGAACATCATTTCATTCATCGTCCGATATGACAACGTTGGAGGTTTTCTCTTATCCTGAAAGATGAATGTCAGGTAACTCTAAGCTCTATGTACCCTATACTTATTTGAACATCATTTCATTCATCGTCCGATATGACTTAACGTTGGAGGTTTTCACTTATCCTGAAAGATGAATGTCTGGTAACTCTAAGCTCTATGTACCCTGTACTTATTTGAACATTATTTCATTCATCGTCCGATATGACTTAACGTTGGAGGTTTTCTCTTATCCTGAAAGATGAATGTCTGGTAACTCTAAGCTCTATGTAGCCTGTACTTATTTGAACATCAGTTCATTCATCGTCCGATATGACTTAACGTTGGAGGTTTTCCCTTATCTGTAGAGATAAATGTCTGCTAACTCTAAGCTCTATGTACCCTGTACTTATTTGAACAGCATTTCATTCATCGTCCGATATGACTTAACGTTGGAGGTTTTCCCTTATCTGGAGAGATAAATGTCTGCTAACTCTAAGCTCTGTGTACCCTGTACTTATTTGAGCAGCATTTCATTCATCGTCCGATATGACTTAACGTTGGAGGTTTTCTCTTATCCTGAAAGATGAATGCCTGGTAATTCTAAGCTCTATGTATCCTGTACTCATTTGAACATCATTTCATTCATCGTCCGATATAACTTAACGTTGGAGGTTTTCTCTTATCCTGAAAGATGAATGCCTGGTAACTCTAAGCTCTATGTACCCTGTACTTATTTGAACATCATTTCATTCATCGTACGATATGACTTAACGTTGGAGGTTTTCTCTTATCCTGAAAGATGAATGTCTGATAACTCTAAGCTCTATGTATCCTGTACTTATTTGAACATCATTTCATTCATCGTACGATATGACTTAACGTTGGAGGTTTTCTCTTGTCCTGAAAATGAATCTTCTGTAACTCGAAGCTCTATGTACCCTGTACTTATTTGAACATCAGTTCATTCATCGTCCGATATGACTTAACGTTGTAGGTTTTCTCTTATCCTGAAAGATGAATGTCTTGTAACTCTAAGCTTTATGTACCCTGTACTTATTTGAACATCATTTCATTCATCGTCCGATATGACTTAACGTTGGAGGTTTTCTCTTATCCTGAAATATGAATGTCTGGTAACTCTAAGCTTTATGTACCCTGTACTCATTTGAACATCATTTCATTCCTCGTCCGATATGACTTAACGTTGGAGGTTTTCTCTTATCCTGAAAGATGAATGTCTGGTAACTCTAAGCTTCATGTCCCGTGGTCTCATTTAAACATTGTAAATATTGGGTCTATGCATGTTACAGTAATCTGATATTCATTTTTCAGGATAAGTAAGAACTATGGGTAAGGAAGCTTATGACTACAACTGAGATTAAAACCTATTCACTTGCGACCACAATGAAGATTTTAAAGACAAAATACATAGGATCACTTTTCTATATATGAGGCAGTAGAAGATTATATAAATCTAATTTTGAAGTATGTGCCTCGGAAATGGTGGCAGATTTGTTTTAAAGGTATATTTTCAAAACTAAACAAAAGAAGAGGAAAAAAAGTAAAGAAGTCATATCCGTATTTTAAACTATCTCTTGGTTTATTTTCTAAACATTTTTAGAGTCAGCTTATTAAGTTAGGTTAATGCAAGGGTGAATACGTCACATAAGACTTGTGTTTGATTCCCAGAATCGCCCAATAATGATACAGTCGTTAGGGGAAATGCTTTCATTGTTGGTTTATCACGACACTGACATAGATAAAGAACCAGGATTACATTGCTTCACCTTGATCTACTAGACTTGATGTATTTCAGAAGCATTTGGTGAGGTTAAAGTGCATTAATGGTAGCTGCACGACTACGAATGCCCAGCATTGACCTTGCTCTAGTTCCTGGTATTTTGCTGCATAGCAGAACTATCAAAACTTCACGTGTATCATTTCGGCAATACGTGAACTAAGTTCTGAGTTAGTAATTACTTAATTAAAACTTTCAATATGCCACGTTTTTAAACGGAACTAAAATTTGTAAAAGTTATTTATGGGAATTGCGAGGCGAGTTTTATATGTTTATGAGCCTTTTTAGGAAATAGGTTATGTGTTTTCTAGCCAAGGAATATCTAAGTTTGTACCAGGCAAGAGGTGAAACAAATGAAAAATGAACATCGGACTAAGGCAACTGTGAGGCAATCGATAGTCAAATGTCTTTAGAATGGGCGTTCCTGTGTATTTGTCTCGCAAATTTTAACTTTAGTCTTCTGCTATATTCACTACGGCAGAATCAATTCGGCTCTTTGCAGATTTAAAACTGTCTTATTATAATAAATAAGTAAGGCTTAAAATAAACCGATGTTGGCTATTTTCCCCCCGTCCGGGTGTCTTATGCCGCAGTACCTAGCCGCTTTGCGGCTTAACCTACGAAATGAGCTAGTATTTGCTTCCATGTTCTGCTGGGGTGTTTGAATTTATTTGGAATTTGGAATGGGTTGCCCCTTTGAGTTAAATCTCGTGGGCAGCTGCACTTAATCGTTCCCCCGTATTGGGAGACACGATTTAATTTTATGCTCCGTTTTGGCTACGGGTTGTGTAGCGCTTGATCCATCAGGCGTAAAAATTGGTCCCAGTGACATCTGGGGTTTTCCTTGGGTTAACCAAGGGGCCCCAAGATGTCTCTCAGCAGTCTGAAGGACGGCAAGCGTCTTTCATCTCTCTGGTCATACCTTCCCAGGGAGTTCACTAAAGGGTTGGGGTGAATTTGGATTTGGTCATACATTGATGGTGCCCTCTCGCGAATGACATCGACAATGTACGGGATCTGGGAGTGCTCATGTAGGATATGAGCCGGGAATCTCCAGCCTGTATCGTAAATGATGCGGAGTGCCTTGTTCTGCAGCGTCTGGAGCCTGACGAAAGTGGTATTAGCCACTGTTCCCCAGATCTCACAGCAGTGCAGAATCATAGGCGGAATGATCGCCCGATACAACTGGAGTTTGAGTCGGATCGGCATGGTTGATCTGAAAATAGGTTATAGGCTCCGGAGTGCGACGTGCCCCAGCTGGACCTTGCCCTTGACGTGCGGAACGTAAGTTAACTTACGGTCCAGCGTCACTCCGAGATACTTCGCCGTTTGCACCCATGGGACTCTACGGCGCCGTAAAACGAAGTTCTGCTGCAACCGGTTGGCTCTGGTTTTCGCCAGGAGAATAGCAGAGCTCTTCTCCGGGTTAATTGCCATTCTCCATTTTGCGCTCCATTCGCCAATGGCCCGGAGCTAGGTTTGGATTTGCCGGAAGCTGTACCATGTATTCCTATTGACTGCGAAGATCATGAGATCGTCCGCATACTGACAGGTTTGGGTGTTGTGGTGCGTTGGAATGTCGGCCAAGTAAGCTGCGAAGAGCGCCGGCATCAGCACACTGCCTTCCGGCACTCCAGCTCCAATGGGCCGCTCTGTGGACAGCGCCCCCTCCACCTTTACTCGGAAGCTTCGGTTTCCGAGGAAACCGGATACCAAGGAAATGTATGGAGGAGGGATCTGATGCTCTAGGAGCTTGTAAATGACCCCCTCGTGCCAGGTTGTGGCGAATGCCTTCTCCACGTCGAGCAGCACTGCTACCGTTTTAGACCTTTCGTGGAATCCCAAGGAGGCCTTCTCGGTAACCCGCAGTAGCTGCTCGGTCGTGAAGTGGCCAGAACGGAAGCCAAACTGGTGTTACGGGATTAGGCCCCTTTTCTCTATATGAGGAAGAAGCCGGGAGAGGAGCAGTTTTTCGAATACCTTCGACAAAACTGGTAGAAGGTTGATGGAGCGGTAACTGGACGGGAAGACCGGATTTTTTTCCGGTTTTAAAACGCACACCACGTGTGCCTCCTTCCAGACAGCTGGAAAGTGGCGCATGAACAGGCATGCGTTTTAAATCCGGGTTAAGTGAATCACGGCTCTGCGTGGAAGGTGCTTGGGCATTTCCGCTGTGACACTATCCTGCCCAGGGGCTTTGATGTTTCTTAGAGAGTTAAACGTGGTTGCTAACTCTCTTGGGGTAACTATGGGAATGTGGAACTCCTCGTGGTCCGGGGGCAGAGCTTCCAGGAAGTCCTCCACCACTCGTTCTACGAGGTCAGCATGGTCGTCGTCCATTGGCTCAATCCTGTGCTGGAACTGGGCCTCCAGATAGTCTGCTAGTGCATCTGCTTTTTCTCTCGAATCGTAAAAGAGTCGACCTCTAGGGCTGTGCAAGGGGTACTGGTGTACTGTTCTGTCTTTCCGCAGGCTACGGACTATTCGCCACGGTTTTCTCTCCTGGAGATCGGTTTGCCTTAACATGTTTTCCCAGGCCTCTTTGCGGTGTGCTCTTAGGAGTCGTCTTACAAGGAATTTGAACCTCTGGGACACTTCTCCTATCCTGGGATGTCGAAATCTCTGCCACAGCTTTCTTACGGCGTTTTTAGCCCTTATAAGCTGTTTGATGGGTCCTGGGATATCTGTGGGGTTTGGTGTCTCGATTGGAATGCGGTGTGTGTGAGCACGGACCGCCTTGAGGATGGATGTGGAGAATTTCTTGGCTGCGGCCTCGAGTGACTCCACAGAGTCGATTCGAGGGCGGGCTTCCACGGAGTTTTGGATATCAAGGATGGCAGCATCCCAGTCGACTTCATCCACTCAGTCAGCCGTTGCTAGAACTGCGACGATAACCTCTGAATTGATCACAACTGCGTTGTGATCAGAATCCAGAGCGTTTACCGCCGTGAGATGCAGATGAAATGGAATGTTATTGGTGATTGCGAAGTCGATGACGTCCGCCCTGCCACCAGGCAGGAAGTGCATTGGATCCCACGGGGCATGCGCATGGAGGGTTGGGTCTCCGCTGATGAGGCGATAGATGCTCCTTCCCCTGTCGTTTTGGATGCGGCTGTTCCATCCTGGGTGTTTGGCATTGAAGTCGCCAGCTATGCACACTCTGGGGTCTAGGTTTAGGAGTGCCCTGTAATCCGCTTCATAGAAGGGATGGTTGGGTGGGTCCACCAACTGCAGCCCTCTTTTATAGGGATATCGCTGTTTCTCGAAGTCTCTCGTTTCAGTGAATCACCACGAAGGTTCCAGACGGCAGGGGAAGGGGACAGCGACCAGTGACACCTCCGTAGTCATCCCCTCAGTTAGTAACCGAAATAAATGGGTAGGCGTCATCCGAATGCCTCCGGTCCCCTACTCAGCTGTCAGTTGGTCGTGCTTTCCGATAATTGGGAGACAATATTATTGTGGATTAGGCGTTACTGAAGAATAATATGTTTTGACTCACAAATGTTAACTTAAATCTTCTCAATGACATATCATCTTGACTCTGGTAGAATAAATTCGACTCTTTGAAGACATGAAAGCTGTTTATTACAACGAATAAAAATGGAGATGTAAAGTAGGGACATAAAGCAATAAACGAAAGTATAAAACGTGTAAATATATATCGAACTTAGGAGACTGCTTTTCCCACACACAACTATTCGTTCGTTGGATAATTTCTCTGTATGAATTACAGTTATTGCTTTATGAAAAACGAAGAAAATAATATTAAATCTAAGCTGTATTTTAGCAACCTGGTTACAATTTATTATAAACCTTTGTCAATGATTACAAATCTGCTACATCATGGTAAGATATTACAGCTAGTGCCATCTCTGGACAGCTGGAGGTGGTAACCTCATCCATATATATTTGTTATCAAAATTCCTCTACTAGTGTGAAGTTAATGTAATTAAAGGGAGGTCGTTGTGTATTAGTAAACAATATGTCATATTCACACTGCTTTTAATCCACTCCTCTAGTTAAGCTTATTATTTGTTAAGCTATTTCTTTCCATACAGAAACTCAAGTACGTTTTGAGATCTCCTGATAGAAAACCATTTTAATAGAAAGTTCCACTCGCGTGTAATGTGTGCGTGTGTGTGTGTGTGTGTGTGTGTGTGTGTGTGTGTGTGTGTGTGTGTGTGTGTGTGTGTGTGTGTGTGAGAGAGAGTGGTTAAATGCAACAATGGTATTTGTGTCAGTATCTTCCAGGTTCTATTGCACTTATGGTTTTCTCTAAGAAAATTATTATTCATTTTTTTACCTCTTGGAGATACAAAGAGAACGGAATTACAAAGTGGTCACCTAGACAACCAGGTTTAAAACATTTCACTATCAATAAAGTCTACGGTATACCCATATTCCATTGTACCTACATTTATTATCTCTTGGGCATACAAAGTGAACGTAATTTCAAAGTGGTCACCTAGACAACCAGTTTTGAAACATTTGACTATCACTTAAAGTCTACTGTATTCCCATATTCCCTTGTTACTTCCTTTTTTATCTCTTTGACATAAAAAGAGAACGGAATTACAAGGACGTCACCTAGACAACCAGTTTTGAAACACTTGACTATCACTTAAAGTCTACTGTATTCCTATGATCCCTTGTACCTTTATTTTTTTAATCTTGGACATACAGAGAAAACGGAATTTCATAAAAATCATGTAGACAATCAGTTTTAAAACATTTGGCTATCACTTAAAGTCTACTGTATTCCCATATTCCCTTGTTACTTCCTTTTTTATCTCTTTGACATACAAAGAGAACGGAATTACAAAGACGTCACCTAGACAACCAGTTTTAAAACATTTGGCTATCACTCAAAGTCTACTGTTTTCCTATGATCCCTTGTACTTTTATCTTTTTAATCTTGGACATACAGAGAAAACGGAATTTCATAAACATCATGTAGACAATCAGTTTTAAAACATTTGGCTATCACTTAAAGTCTACTGTATTCCTATATTCCCTTGTTACTTCCTTTTTTATCTCTTTGACATACAAGGAGAACGGGATTTCAAAGACGTCACCTAGACAACTAGATTTAAAACATTTGACTATCACTTAAAGTCTACTGTATTCCCTTGTAAGTAAAATAAGATAATGTTTATCTCGAAGTAGATAGAGGAATAAACTAGGACGAGGTTTCTTGATGTAGTGATAACAGAATGGAACTGTCGCTTCTTCTCTCTCTGGGCGTGGCTTGGGCAGTATCTGATTCTCTGATTTCCCGCTTCTACCGCCCTAGATGCTCGTGTGTATACAGTAGCAAAACAATGCCTCACGACAATATTTTTTAGAGAAATCACGGATACTGAAATCATCTAGTCAATGGTGGAAGTATTCGATGTACAATGTCCGTTACAGACGGCGCGAATATTAGTAAATATATGAAGTTGAAAGTCATTTTAACATACAGCCTATGTGGTTATTAGGAAAGGAAGACAGAAGTTTTTACCAGGCAAGAGGAGAAACTGACAAAAAATTGAACAGCGCAGTAAATGATCTGCAAGGTAATCGATAGTCGAATGTCTTTGACAGTATATTAGCGTAGGCATTCCTGCGTATTTGTGTCACAAATTTTAAGTCTATTCTTCAGCCTGACCTGCTATATGGAATCTGGTAGAGATAATTCGTTTCTTTATAGAGATGTATACTTGTGTTGTTTATTACAAGAGACAACGAGAGTCATCTATAAATGAAGCATTAGAAGAAAAAGTTTATATATATCTCGATTTTAAAAGACTTCATCTTGAAAAGACAACAATTTGTTCGTTGGATAATTGTTCGATTTAAAACTACAGCTATTGCTTAATTTAAGCGAAGAAGATAAGATTGAATCCAAGCTACATTCAAAGAACATAATTACAATTTAATGTAAACCTCGGTTAATAATTGCAAATCTTCTTAATCATGGTAAGATATTACAGCCAGTGCCATCTCTGGACAGATAGACACGGTAACATTATCCCTATATCTTTTTTATCAGAACTTCTTTCGTACCAGAGAATTAAGAACGTCGTGTGTATAGGTAAAGAATATGTTACATTCACACTGTTTTCTTAACCCATTCCTCTAATTAGGCCCACTACTTGTAAAGCTATTTCATTCCATACAGAAATCCAAGTACGTTTTGAGTTCCTCTGATAAAAAGCATTTGAATAGAAAGTATCACGCGCGTGTTTTGCCCGTGTTGGGTGTGTCAGTGGTTAAGTGCCTAAATTGGTGATCATGTCAATAGCTTCCAAGATGCAACAAAATCCCGTCACCCTAAACTACCCCTTACTTGTAACATTTTTAGGAAGTTCAAGTTTTCTCATTAAAGATTTTGACTGAACAATCAGATGTTCAAAATAATATTATGGTAAATAGAAATTATATGTTGAATTTTGTAGAAATGTCATCAGCAGTTTTATTTATCTTGAATTATTTCATACAACTGGTACGTAAGAGGTAGATAAAACACACAAAACACAAAACAGTGGTTCTTGAGACAATAAATGATATATTACTCTATTCCCTTGCACATTCATTTTTATCTCTTCGACATACAAACAGAACGAATCTCAAAGACGTCACCTAGACAACCAGTTTTAAAACATTTGACTATCACTAAAGTCTACTGTAACTACAATAATATAATGTTTATCTCGAAGTAATAGGGAAATAAGAGTTGGTACAAGTGTAGAAAAAGACAGACATAGATTTTCCATAAGGTTAATATGGCGTTGACCGATTCTACTATATCGCTCGCAAAACTTAAAGACATGAACGCTGGCCAATGCACAAACGGAGCGCTGTTGTGTACCTGCAGAGGTTCCGTGTACATGAGAGCAGTTTTACCCACCAACCAAGATTTTGACTAGTCTTCCCATAATTAAATAACACAATAAATATTCCTAAAACATTAAGATCTTAGCTTGACACACGTCACAGGAGTGGAACAGCAAACACAGTTTCTAATCCAGTAACTCACTTTCCTACTTCATGGATGTTTCCCGGAAATTGAAACACAGGTACACTCCCATTTTGTAAGGAGAAGCTCCTTCACAACAAATTCGTGACACTGTGTCTACACTATAAACGCTACAAGGTTACAGAGTTAACTGTTGGGATTGTGAAAAAATCTACATTTGCCCTATATCCTAGGTTGAAGAGCTTTCGTAAAAACTTGTTCATATTAAAATATGATTTTTCTGCCCTGAGAATGAATCACTTTACTTTTGTTGATCGAAAATTCACTTCTGCCAGCTTCGAGGAACATGTACACGAACTCGGATCAAAACGCTGGAGAAAAGATATTTGTATAACAATAATTTAATGTAATATTAACAATATTTCAGCTCCAGTTTAACACACGACTTAACGATGCCATTCACTTTAACAAAACGACACCTCTACTCCGAAAACGAACTGAAAATTAACTCTGTTTCAAACTGCGTCACTTATGTTTTACTAGTAGGTGCATTATTTATTTATGCTTGAGATAAATGTTTTGAGGAAAGAATGTTGTAGTTTAGACTTATCTATGTTCAATGAATTGATGTTGGGTAACCATAACATGTGAAGATAAACAGGCATCGCTCGTGTTGTATCGTAGGGACAGGATTTTTGTACGGCAATGATCAGAAAGTAAAATTCTTTCTTGTTATAAGATTGGCATCTGTAATATTCAAATATTTATCCGTAACATTTAACAATAACATGTGAAGATAAACAGGCATCGCTCGTGTTGTATCGTAGGGACAGGATTTTTGTACGTTCATGATCAGAAAGTAAAATGCTTTCTTGTTATAAGATTGGCATCTGTAATATTCAAATATTTATCCATAACATTTAACCATAACACGTGAAGATAAAAAGTGCATCGCTCGTGTTCTAAGTATCGCAAAGACAGGATTTTTGTACGTTTATTTTCAGAAAATAAAATTATTTCCTATTATAAGATTGGCATCTGTAATTTTTTAAACATTTATCCAACCGTAATTAATTAATATTAAGTACTCAGTTGAGGCGCGCGAGATACGTGTATCACATTCGGCAGTGCTGCTAGGCGGAGCAAGGTTAGGTATTTTGGAGTCTGCAGTACGACCGAGCTCCTTATACCTTTAACTTTTGCTAAGATTATAGGCAATTCACAGGGTCTCATATTATTGTAATGTTAGAGGAGGCTTTGTGTTGGGAAGAATCTTATCTATGGTGATGTAAAGGTAACAAATGATGAACTGTATGTCAAAATGAGTGTTTCAGGAGACGAATGTTTTATATCTGAAGGAATTCGAGAAAAAGTTAGAATGTTTAGTTCTAATTTGCTGCCACAAATGTCATCTGAAATTTATTGCAAGGAATATTTATCTTTAAAGAAATGGAGCAATTCAAAAAGTATTAGCAATATTTGCGTTGCAGTCACTTTAGTATATTTTTCAGAGAAATCACAGATACTAACATCGTCTAGGTCGTGGTCGAATTATGCGATGTACATTGTCAATTATAGACGGCGTGAATATTAGTGAATATATGAAGTTGAAAGCCGTTTTAACATACAGGTTACGTGGTTACTAGACAAGGAGTGCAAAAGATTTAACCAGAAAAGAACTGAAACCAAAGAAAAATT
Source organism: Mantis religiosa (assembly GCA_030765055.1). Lineage (NCBI taxonomy): Eukaryota > Metazoa > Arthropoda > Insecta > Mantodea > Mantidae > Mantis > Mantis religiosa. The sequence continues at coordinate 34,060 of JAUKNK010000787.1, forward strand.
GAAAGTCCAATTTAGGGAAATACGTGGTAATCGATAGTCAAATATCTTTGACATTCTATTGGAGCAGGCGTTACCCAAGAAAAGTATGTTTTTGTCTCGCAAATGTAATCTATATTCATCTGCCTGTCCTGTTAAATTGACTTTGGTGTAGATAATTCTACTCTTACCAGAGATGAATTTTGTTTACTATAACGAATAAAACACATAAGAACCATAAATGAAAATATAAAAGGTGTAAATATATAGCGAATTTAGGAGGCTACCTTTCTGACACACAATTATTCGTTCTTTGGATAAATTCCCGGTATAAATTACAGCTATTGCTTTATGTAAATGAAGAAAAAACAATTAAATATAAAGCGTATTAAAACAACTTGGTTAGCATTGATTATAAAGCTCTGTAAACAGTTGGAAATCTAATAAATCGTGGTAAGATATTACAGCTAGTGCCATCTCTGGACAGCTGGAGGTGGTAACTTTATCCATATAACTTTCTTATCAAAATTTCTCTCCTAGCGGACACTTGATGTAATTACAGGAACGTCGTGTGCATAGGTAAGCAATATGTTATATTCACACTGTTTTTTAACACACTCCTCTAGTTAGACTTATTATTTGTTAAGCTATTTCATTCCATACAGAAACTCAAGTACGTTTTGAGATCCCCTCATAGAAAACCATTTTAATAGAAAGTTCCACGCGCGTAAAATGTGTGTGTGTGTGTGTGTGTGTGTGTGTGTGTGTGTGTGTGTGTGTGTGTGTGTGTGTGTGTGTGTGTGTGTGTGTGTCTGTGAGTGGTTAAATGCAACAATGGTACTGGTGTCAGTATCTTCCAGGTTCTACTGCATTTATGGTTTTCTACAAGAAAATCATGATTCATTTTTTATCTCTTGGACATACAAAGGGAACGGAATTACAAAGTCATCACCTAGACAACCAGTTTTAAAACATTTGACTATCACTTAAAGTCTACTGTATTCCCATATTCCCTTGTACCTTCATTTTTTATCTCTTGGACATGCAAAGGGAACGGAATTACAAAGACGTCACCTAGACAACCAGTTTTAATACATTTGATTATCACTTAAAGTCTACTGTATTCCCTTGTAACTAAAATAAGATAATGTTTATCTCGAAGTAGAAAGAGGAATAAACTAGGACGATCTTTCTTCATGTAGTGATAACAGAATGGAACTGTCGCTTCTTCTCTCTCTCTGGGCGTGGCTTGGGCTGTATCTGATTCTCTGATTTCCCGCTTCTACCGCCCACGGTGCTCGTGTATACAGTAACAAAACAATGCCTCACGACAATATTTTTTAGAGAAATCACGGATACTGAAATCATTTAGTCAATGGTGGAAGTATTCGATGTACAATGTCCGTTACAGACGGCGCGAATATTAGTAAATATATGAAGTTGAAAGCCATTTTAACATACAGCCTATGTGGTTATTAGGAAAGGAAGACAGAAGTTTTTACCAGGCAAGAAGAGAAACTGAAGAAAAATTGAACAGCGCAGTAAACGATCTGCGAGGTAATCGATAGTCGAATGTCTTTGACAGTATATTAGCGTAGGCGTTCCTGCGTATTTGTGTCACAAATTTTAAGTCTATTCTTCAGCCTGACCTGCTATATGGAATCTGGTAGAGATAATTCGTTTCTTTATAGAGATGTATACTTGTGTTGTTTATTACAAGAGACAACGAGAGTCATCTATAAATGAAACATTAGAAGATAATATATATATATATATATATATATATATAGTATATATACATATCTGTCATTTTTCAAACATTTATACGAGGGAAATTAATTAATATAATGTTCTCAGTTTAGGCGCGAGAGATACGTGTACCACGTATCTGCTATGCTATGCGGGCAAGCTCAGGTCTGTTGTAGTCTGCAGTATGGCACACCTCCTTATACCTTTAACTTTTGCTAAGATTATAGTCAATTCACCGGGTGTCAAATTATTGAATTGATAGTGGAGGCTTTGTGTTGGGAGGAATCATAACAATGGTAATGTAAAAATAAGCAATTATAAATTGGAAGTCAAAATGAGTAATTCACGAGAAGTTTCATATCTGAGGAAATTCAAGAAAAACTCGAATGGTTAATCTTAATTTGCTGCCAAAAATCTCATCTGAAATTTATGACAAAGAATATTTTTTTTGTATTAAATGGAGCAATTCAAAAATTCTTAGGAGTGTTTGTGATGCAGTCTCTTTAGTAAACGTTGTAGAGAAGTCACAGATACTAAAATCCTCTAGTTCGTGGTCGAATTATTCGATGTACATTGTCGATAATAGATGGAGTGGATATTTGTAAATATATCAAGTTGAAGCCTTTTTAACATAGAGGTTATGTGGTTACTAGGCAAGGAATGCAGAAGCTTTTACCAGGCAAGAGGTGAAACTAAAGAAAAATTGAACATCGAACATAGGGAGATATGAGATAATCGATAGTCAAAGAGATTATAATCCATTGATATTAGATTATGCGTTCCTGAATAAAAATATGTTTGGTCTCGCAAATTTTAACTTAATTCTTCTGCTTGACCTGTTATAATGACACTGATGCAGATAATTCGACTCTTTGCAGTTGTGAATGTTGTTTATTACAACGAATAAAACAAAGGAAACAACAGAAGTAACATAAACCTATAAAAGAAAGCATAAAAAGTGTAAATATATATCGAATTTAGGAGACTTCTTTTCCACAACACAACTATTCGTTCACTGGATATTTTCTCTATATAAATTACAGCTATTGCTTTATGTAGACATAGAAAACACAATTAAATCTAAGCTGTATACAAAGAACCTGGTTAGAATTTATTATGAAGCTCGGTAAATAACTGCAAGTCTTGTAAATCATGGTAAGAAATTACAGCTGGTGCCATCTCTGGACAGCTAGAGGTGGTAACTTTACCCATATATCTTTCTTATCAAAATTTCTCTTCTAGCGGACACTTGATGTAATCAAAGGAACGTCGTGTGTATAGGTAAACAATAATTTTTTTTTTGTTTTTGAGCCCACTCATCTAGTTAGACTTATTACTGGTAAAGCTATTTCATTCCATACACAAACTCAAGTATATTTCCAGTTCTCTTAATAAAAACGGCATTTTAATAGAGACTTCCACGAGCGTGTTTTGTTCGTGTAAGTGGTTAAATGTCAAAATTGGTATTCGTGTCAGTATCATTCAGGTTCTACTGCACCTATAGTTTTCTCTAAGAAGGGCGATATTCATTTTTTGGTTCCTGGACATGCAAATAGAACGGGATTTTAAAGACGTCACCTATACAACCAGTTTTAAAACATTTGACTATCACTTAAAGTCTACTGATTTCCCATATTCCATTGTGCCTTTATTTTTTATCTGTGGGACAGACTGTATTCCCTTGTAACTAAAATAAAATAATGTTTATCTCGAAGTAGTTAGAGGAATAAGCTAGAACGCTCTTTCTTGATGTAGTGAGAATAGAATGGAACTGTCGCTGTCTCTCTCTCTCTCTCTCTCTCTCTCTCTCTCTCTCTCTCTCTGGGCGTGGTTTCGGCAGTATCCCTCTCTTTGACTGCCCGCTTCTACCAGCCTCGGTGCTCGTGTATGCAGTAACAAAACAATGCCTCACGACAATATTTTTCAGAGAGATCACAGATACTGAAATCATCTAGCCTATGTTGGAAGTATTCGATGTACGCTGTCGATTACAGACGCAGTGGATATCAGTAAATATATGAAGTTGAAAGCCGTTTTAACATACAGCTTATGTGGTTACTAGGCAAGGAATACAGAAGCTTTTACCAGGAAAGAGGAGAAACTGAAGAAAAATTGAACATCGTACTAAACGATCTGCGAGGTAATCGATAGTCAAAGAGGCTGTAATATAATTCTTTGGCAGTATATTAGAGTAGACATTCCTGTGTGTTTGTGTCACATTTTAACTTCATTTGCTGCTTGACCTGTTATGTTGACTCTGATAGAGATAATTCGTTTCTTTACAGAGATGTATACTTGTGTTGTTTAAGAACTGCCATCCATAAATGAAATACTGCCATGCCATGCCATGCCATGTGGTGCTGACTGGCTGTATAAAGCCAGAAGGTTTTTGCTGTGTGCCCAACCGTTAAGGGTTTTACCGCAGGTAAGGTAGATATCGGGATATTGTAGGGTGAAAATGTTGATTTTTAGAATGGTGAATTTTTATGAGGTTACTAGTATGTACCTGGGGGTTGAAGGACAGGATGCAACACCTTGCACCCTGGTGTTTTATTTATTTAAATTTTTGGGTATATAATTTTGATGCCAAGCAGCTTGGAAGGATTATGTGGAGCTCAGCTTTAGCTGCTGCTCGGATTAGCTCCTAGGTTATCTCGGATGCCCGCAAGCCATGCGGGGTAACCGGTGCTGACTAGAGCGACGTCTAGTGGGGTCATAATCTCCCAGGGATCTGACAAGGGCGCTTCTGTGGTTGGGTAAACTTGCGTACAATTTTGATGCCCGGCGCCTGATTTCATCCTCCACGTATGGGAGACTCGAGGCCTCGTGAAGCAACCTGGTAGGAAAATAAGGACCCACAGAATATATAGACCTGAGTCCTCTATTCTGTGCACGTTGGAGCCGTGCTAGCACGCTGTCTGCGGCCATGCCCCAGATCTCGCAGGCATAAAGCATAACCGGGATTACCAGCGCTCGGAAAAGGTATAACTTCATGCCAACTGGCATCGAGGTTGACCCCAGCATTGGATACAGGGAAGCGATTGCTCCCTGTACCTTGGCCGCTCGGTCCCTGATGTGTTGGCGAAAAGTTAGACCCTTGTCCAAGTTAACACCTAGGTACTGGACAGAGTCAGTCCACTCTATTCTTCGACCTTGGTAGCTGAAATTGGGGCAGTCTGCGGGGGTGTGGCGCTTTGTAAAAAGTATGGCGTGACTTTTGTCCGGATAACGGACATCTGCCAACGCCTGCACCACTGCTGTGTGAGACGGAGATGTCTTTGTAAGGGGTTGAAGGCTCTGAGGATGTGTTTGTCTTTACAGAACAGAAGCACGTCGTCAGCGTATTGTGCCATTTCGACTTGTGGCTCTGTTGGGAAGTCTGCCATAAAGACGTTGAATAGGGTGGGGGATAGTACAGAGCCTTCGGGGACTCCGCCTCTCACTGGTCTGAGTGTAGATGTTTTCCCCGCGAATGTGACTTGGAATGTGCGGTGTCGCAAGAAGCTTTGTATTATGTTGACTAATTGTGTTGGTAGCCCCAGGTGGATCAATTTGTAGAGGAGCCCGGCGTGCCATGTCGTGGAGAAGGCCTTCTCGACATCCAAAGAAACTGCAGCAGTGAAGGCGCCTTCCTGGAACCCCAGGGCAGCAGTCTCCACCACCCGCAGCAACTGTTGGATTGTCGAGTGCCCAGGACGAAAACCAAACTGATGTGCGGGAATGGCTTGGAGGTCTCCCAATATAGGGGACAAGCGGGTGAGAACCTCTCGAGAACTTTCGAGAGGGTGGAAAGGAGGCTGATAGATCGGTAGCTGGAGGGGTGAACCGGATCTTTCCCAGGTTTCAATATGCAAATCACCCGGGCCTCTCTCCACTCTCGTGGAAAGTACCCAAGGGTGAGGCACATGTTGAAAATCCTAGTTAGGAATAGAACCGCGTTGAAGGAGAGATGGCGGAGCATTAGGGGGGTCAGCCCGTCCGGCCCCGCCGCCTTTTTTGCTTTGAGACGCTGAAGTACACCCTGGACTTCGCTGGGACGAATGGTTGGGAGACGAACCGCGTCCTCAGGAGGGCGGCGTAGGAAACGACGCACCTCCCGACGAACACGTTCGGAAAAGTTATCGTCCTGGGGGTCATCTCTTGGACATAAGGTACGTTCAAGGTAGTCAGCGAAAGCATCGGCTTTGGCTTGGAGATCGTAAGCCAGGCCTTGGGTGCCATGGATGGGGGAGTTGTATTGGCCTCTGTGATTTCTGAGGGCTCTGGCTATCCTTCACACGTCGCCATCCTCGATGCGCAATCTGGCCATTTTGTCCTCCCACGCTTGCACCTTGTGCTCTCGCAGTCGGGCACTGACCTCTCGACGCAAGCGTCTTAGAAGCGCTCGATTATGTGGCGTGCGGTGACGCTGGTATAGTCTCCGTGCAGCCCAGGATCTTCTGATGAGAAGGATGATGTCCAAAGGAAGGACATCAGGGTGGAGAGGAGCCGAGGAGTGGACTGTCAGATTGTGGGTAGTCCGCTTCACGATGGAAGTGAAGGATGAGATTGCATTCTCCAGGGTGGGTATGTTTGTGATCCTTAATATTAGAAGAAAAAGTTTAAATATGTATCGACTTTAAAAGACTTCCCTTTGAAAACACAACCATTTGTTCGTTGGATAATTTATCGATTTAAAACTACAGCTATTGCTTAGTTTAAGCGAAGAATATAAGATAAAATCTAAAATACATTTAAAGAGCATGATTACAATTTAATGTAAATCTCAGTAAATAACTACAGATCTTCTTAATCATGGTAAGATAATACAGCTAGTGCCATCTCTGGACAGATAGAGACGGTAACTTTATCCATATATCTTTTTTATCAGAACTTCTTTCGTAGCCGACAATTAAGAACGTCGTGTGTATAGGTAAACAATATCTCACATTCACACTGTTTTCTTAACCCACTTCTCTAATTAGGCTTATCACTTGTGAAACTGCTTCATTCCATACAGAAGCACCAGTACGTTTTGAGTTCCCCTGATAAAAAAGCAGTTGAATAGAAAGTATCACGTGCGTGTTTTGCCCGTGTAAGTGTGTGTGAGGCAGTGGCTAAGTGCCAAAATTGCTGTTCATGTCAGTAACTTCCAAGATGCAACAAAATCCCGTCACCCTAAACTGCCCCTTACTTGAAACATTTTTCGGAAATTCAAGTTTTCTCAGTAAAGATTTTGACTGAACAACCAGATGTTCATAATAATTTTATGCTAAATAGAAATTATATGTTGAATTTTCTAGAAATGTCATCAGTAGTTTTATTTATCTTGAATTATTTCATATAATTGGTACTGTAAGAGGTGGATAAAACACAAACAAAACAAAACAAAAAACAGTGGATCTTGGGACAATATATGATATATTACTCTATTCCCTTGCACATTCATTTTTATCTCTTCGACATACAAACAGAACGGATCTCAAAGACGTCACCTAGACAATCAGTTTTAAAACATTCGACTATCACGTAAAGTCTACTGTATTCCCATATTCCCTTGTACCTTCAATTTTTGTCTCCTGGACATACAAAGAGAACGGAATTTCAAAGACGTCACCTAGACAATCAGTTTTAAAACATTTGACTATCACGTAAAGTCTACTGTATTCCCATATTCCATTGTACCTTCAATTTTTGTCTCCTGGACATACAAAGAGAACGGAATTTCAAAGACGTCACCTAGACAACCAGTTTTAAAACATTTGACTATCACGTAAAGTCTACTGTATTCCCATATTCCATTGTACCTTCAATTTTTGTCTCCTGGACATACAAAGAGAACGGAATTTCAAAGAGGCCACTAGACAACCAGTTTTAAAACATTTGACTATCACGTAAAGTCTACTGTATTCCCATATTCCCTTGTACCTTCAATTTTTGTCTCCTGGACATACAAAGAGAACGGAATTTCAAAGAGGTCATCTAGACAATCAGTTTTAAAACATTCGACTATCACGTAAAGTCTGCTGTATTCCCATATTCCATTGTACCTTCAATTTTTGTCTCCTGGACATACAAAGAGAACGGAATTTCAAAGACGTCACCTAGACAATCAGTTTTAAAACATTCGACTATCACGTAAAGTCTACTGTATTCCCATATTCCCTTGTACCTTCAATTTTTGTCTCCTGGACATACAAAGAGAACGGAATTTCAAAGAGGTCATCTAGACAACCAGTTTTAAAATATTTGACTGTCACTTAAAGTCTACTGTATTCCCATATTCCATTGTACCTTCAATTTTTGTCTCCTGGACATACAAAGAGAACGGAATTTCAAAGAGGCCACTAGACAACCAGTTTTAAAACATTTGACTATCACTTAAAGTCCACCTTACTCCCTTGTAACTACAATAAGCTGTTTATCTCGAAGTAATAGGGAAATAAGAGTTGGTACAAGTGTAGAAAAAGTCAGATATAGATTTACCATAAAGTTAATATTGCGCTGACAGATTCTACTATATCGCTCGCAAAACTTCAGGACATACGAACGCTGGCCAGTGCACAAACGGAGCGCTGTTGTGTACCTGCAGAGGTTCCTGTACATAAGAGCAGTTTTACTCGCCAGTCAAGGTTTTGGCTATTCTTCCCATAATTAAATAACACAATAAATATTACTAAAACATTAAGGTCTTAGCTTGACACACGTCACAGGAGTGGAACAGCAAACACGGTCTCTAATCCAGTAACTCACTTTCCTACTTCATGGATTATTCCCGGAGATTGAAACGCAGGCACGCTCCCATTTTGTAAGGAGAAGCTCCTTCACTACAAATTCATGACACTGTGTCTACACTATAAACGCTACAAGGTTACAGAGTTAATTGTTGGGATTGTGAAACAATCTAAGGTCGCCCTATATTCTAGATTGGAGAGCTTTCGTAAAAACTTGTTCATATTAAATATAATTTTCTGCCCTGAGAATTGTGGCGAACCCGTACCGCGTGGCTTGTTTACACAAAAGAAATTGATAGGCGGACAGTGTGTAAACCTAGAGCCCGCGGACAAAGATAACAGGCAGATAATGGTCTGCCGAGGCAAACAAACTGTGATAAATGGACATTCCTGGACTGATAGAGATGGTTCGGGTTCTGGTTTAGTTTAGAACAATCTAGACTTATCGATGCAGGTATTTAAAGAGGCGACGACTGGCGAGGAGTTGAGTAGAATTGTAAACAGGGTGAGTTGCAAGTTTTTGTTGTAAAGTCATGTAACAGGAGTGTTGCTGAGTAAACTGTCTGTGTTTTCATGGACCTTGGAATGTTGTGTTGCATATGTGATTTAGTGTTGTTACGTGAGTACTCAACAGAATTTCTACGAAAATAAAGAACATTTATAGTTTCGGCAAATTGAATTTTTAATTCTAGGAACCCACAAAGTCACAGAAGGAATTACTTCACGCTTTTTGATGGAAAAATCACTTGGTCCAGCTTCGAGGGACATGTTCACGCACTAGGATCATAAACACTGGAGAAAGTATATGTCTATAATAACAATCTAATGTAATGTTAACAATATGTCAGCTCAAGTTCAACACACGACTTAACAGTGTCATTCACTTTAACAAAACAACACCTCTACTCCGAAAACAAACTGAAAATTAATTCTGTTTCAAACTGCGTGACTTATGTTTTAATAGTAGGTGCATTATTTATTTATCCTTGAGATAAATGTTATGAGGAAAGAATGGTGATGTAGACCTATGTTCAATGAATAGATGTTGGGTAACCATAACAAGTGAAGATGAAACGTGCATCCCTTGTGTTCTAAGTATTGTAGAGACAGGATTTTTGTACGGTCATGATCAGAAAGTAAAATTATTTCTTGTTATAAGATTGGCATCTGTAATATTCAAATATTTATCCGTAACATTTAACCATAACATGTGAAGATGAAACGTGCATCGCTCGAATTCTAAGTATCGAAGGGGCAGGATTTTTGTACGGCAATGCTCAGAAAATAATGTTCTTTCTTAGAAGATTGGCATCTGTCATTTTTCAAACAACTATCCGAGGGTAATTAATTAATAAGCTGTACTCAGTTTAGGTGCGAGAGATACGTGTACCACATTCGGCAGTGCTGCTAGGCGGCGCAAGCTCGGGTTTGTTGTAGTCTGCAGTACGGCTCGCCTCCTTATACCTTTAACTTTTGCTAAGATTATAAGCAATTCACCGGGTGTCAAATTATTGTAATGATAGTGGAGGTTTTGTGTTGGGAAGAATCATAACAATGGTGATGTAAAATAAATTATAAATTGGAAGACAAAATGAGTAATTCACGAGAAGTTTCATATCTGAGGAAATTCGAGAAAAACTCGAATGGTTAATCTTACTTTGCTGCCAAAAATCTCATCTGAAATTTATGACAAAGAATATTTGTTTTGCATTAAATGGCGCAATTCCAAAAGTCTTAGGATTATTTGCGATGTAGTCACTTTAGTATATTTTTCAGAGATCACAGATACTAAAATCGTCTAGTTCGTGGTCGTATTATTCGATGTACATTGTCGATTATAGATGGAGTGGAATTTGTAAATATATCAAGTTGAAGCCTTTTTAACATAAAGGTTTTGTGGTTACTGCGCAAGGAATGCACAAGCTTTTACCAGGCAAAAGGTGAAACTAAAGAAAAATAGAACATCGAACATAGAGAGAAACGAGGTAATCGACGTTCAAAGAGATTATAATCCATGACATTATATTAGATTAGGCGTTCCTGAAGAAAAATATGTTTGGTCTCGCAAATTTTTACTTAATTCTTGTGCTTGACCTGTCATAATGACACTGATGCAGATAATTCGACTCTTTGCAGGGATGAATGTTGTTTACTATAACGAATAAAACAAAAGGAGGCGTAAGAGCAAGATAAACCTATAAAGGAAAGCATAAAAAGTATAAATATATATCGACTTTAGGAGACTTCTTTTCCACAACACAACTATTCGTTCGCTGGATAATTTCTCTGTATAAATTACAGCTATTGCTTTATGTAAACGTAGAAAATACAATTAAATCTAAGCTGTATTTAAAGAACCCGGTTAGAATTTATTATAAAGCTCGGTAAATAACTGCAAGTCTTCTAAATCATGGTAAGAAATTACAGCTGGTGCCATCTCTGGACAGCTAGAGGCGGTAACTTTGCCCATATATCTTTCTTATCAAAATTTCTCTTCTAGCGGACACTTGATGTAATCAAAGGAACGTCGTGTGTATAGGTAAACAATAAATTGTTGTTTTTGAGCCCACTCATCTAGTTAGGCTTATTACTGGTAAAGCTATTTCATTCCATACACAAACTCAAGTACATTTCCAGTTCTCTTAATAAAAAAAGCATTTTAATAGAGACTTCCACGCGCGTGTTTTGTCCGTGTAAGTGGTTAAATGTCAAAATTGGTATTCGTGTCAGTATCATCCAGGTTCTACTGCACCTATAGTTTTCTCTAAGATGGTCGATATTCATTTTTTATCCATTGTAAAGATGTATTATTTTACCTTGACAGGAATCCTGCGCGGTAGGGATGAGTAGCAACTGTGGTGGGGATAGCGCACCTATCGCCAACATGCGTCACACGCGTAAGATTACGGGAGGAGAGGGCGGTGCATAAGGTGTCTAAAAACAAATTTCATTCTCGAAGCCAGTTTTGCAGCTCTTATAAACTAAGTTGTAATTCTTACTATGGTAGTAATCTCCACGCGTTTGTTGGATCTTAAATAGTACATAGACATTTAGAACAAAACTCTGTTCTCCAAGGCGGCCCGGGTTAGATCCCAGGCGACCGCAAAGTGAGATTTTTGGTGGACAACACGGCGCTGGGGCGGGTTTTCTCCGGGATCTCCGGTTTTCCCCGCCATCTCATTCCACCGGTGCTCCATCTTCATCTCATGTATCATCAGAGTCATCGCCTGCGGTGCCGTATGTAGTAAAAGCGGGCGTTAAACACTACACATTTCATTTCATTTCCTCCAGCAGGCATGATAAACAACTGTCGGCCTTTCAATATCGCTGCAGAGTCCCTGTAACGTATTTCACTCCAGCCATATGGTCCAGTATGTGCTGTATTTATATAAGTTTCATCCATATACTATATAAGCTTCACTTCGATATCTCCGAATATTTCGTAAATACTTAAGCCTCTCTGCACGTATGGTGCGATGTTCGATTAAAATTTGTCTGTCACGCTTAGTGCTTTTTTTTTTCAAATAATCCTAGCTTCAAAAGAACTCTTCTTATAGTTCAGACACTGCCTTGGAAGTCAGTCAGAATTTTTAGCTTCATAAGCACTTTCTTCATAGTTGTTCTTTGTTTTTCTGTGCTTTAAAAATTATTCATAGTTCGCCTAACTACTTCTGAATTAAAACATCCAAATTAGATTTTGTGCATGTTCTTAATCTTTGTTTACTGGGCATAGAGAAGGACGTTGTTGCACTAGCACCAATGGCTTTTCTTTCCTTAATAACTCTCCTAAACTGCTTTCAGACACAACTGTTGTCTCAGATACCCTTCCCCAGATTTTTATAGCTGACCCAGACCATTGTTTCATTTTTATAAATCAATGGATATTGGTTATTACTTCTCGTGTTTTTAAGTGTAGCACTTTATTTCCTAATGTGCTGCTAGGAGGCGTCATTCATAAATGCCCTCTTGGAACCAGGAGACAAGCACATTTGAAACAAACTGTAGTGTTACCGAGTAGCTCTGCACGTGTTTAGTTGCTCGCAACTGGTACGCAACTGACCTGCCCTCCCCTCCAGTTGTAACCGTTATGAACGGGACCCGTCCAGATACCACTGCGCATCGCTCTGCACTTTTCAAGATAAAAAAGAACATCTGTACATACAAAGAGAATGTAATTTGTTTCCTAGAGAACCAGTTTTAAATCATTTGATTATCATTCAAATTACTGTATTGCCATATTCCCTTGTACCTTCATTTGTTATCTCTTGTACATACGAAGAGAGAACGTAATTTCAAAGACGTCACATAGACAACCAGGTTTAAAACATTTGACTATCACTTAAAGTCTACTGTTTTCCCATATTCCCTTGTACCTTCAATTTTTATCTCTTGGACAAACAAAGAGAGCGGAATTTCAAAGACGTCACCTAGACAAACAGATTTAAAACATTTGTCTATCACTTAGAGTCTACTGTTTTCCCATATTCCCTTGTACCTTCAGTTTTTATTTCTTGGACAGACAAAGAGAACGGAATTTCAAAGACGTCACCTAGACAAACAGATTTAAAACATTTGACTATCACTTAAAGTCTACTGTATTCCCTTGTGACTATAATAAGATAATGTTTATCTCAAAGTAGATAGAGGAATAAACTAGAACGATCTTTCATGGTGTAGTGAGAACAGAATCGCACTGTGTCTGTCTCTCTCTCTCTCTCTGGGCGTGGCTTGGGCAGTATCTTTCACTATGACTCCCCGCTTCTACCAGTCTCGGTGCTCGTCTATGCAGTAACAAAACAATGCCTCACGACAATATTTTTCAGAGAGATCACAGATATTGAAATCATCTAGTCTGTTGGAAGTATTCGATGTACGCTGTGGATTACAGACGCAGTGGATATCAGTAAATATATGAAGTTGAAAGCCGTTTTAACATACAGCTTATGTGGTTACTAGGCAAGGAATACAGAAGCTTTTACCAGGAAAGAGGAGAAACTGAAGAAAAATTGAACATCGTACTAAACGATCTGCGAGGTAATCGATAGTCAAAGAGACTGTAATATAATTCTTTGGCAGTATATTAGAGTAGAAATTCCTGTGTGTTTGTGTCACATTTTAACTTTATTTGCTGCTTGACCTGCTATATTGACTCTGATAGGGATAATTCGTTTCTTTACAGAGATGTATACTTGTGTTGTTTAATCATTTAAACAAAAAACAGTCATCCATAAATGAAATATTAGAAGAAAAAGTGTACATATATATTGATTTTAGAAGACTTCCTTTTCAGAGCAGAACTATTCGTTCTTTGGGTATTTTCTCTGTATTAACTACAGCTATTGCTTAATCTAAACGAAGAAAACAACATTAAGTACAAGCTGCATTTAAAGAACATGATTAAAAATTAATGTAAACCGCGGTAAATAATTGCAAATATTCTTAATCACTGTAAGATATTACAGCTAGTCCCATCTCTGGACAGATAAAGACATTATATCTTTGTTTTCAAAACTTCTTTCCTACCGGAGAGATAAGAACGTCGTGTGTACAGATAGTGAATAGGTTACATTCTCACTGTTTTCTTAACCCACTCTTCTAGTTAGGCTTAATACTTGTGAGGCAATTTCATTCCATACAGAAATCCAAGTAAGTTTTGAGTTCCCCTGATAAAAATGCATCTGAATAGAAAGTTCAACGAGCGTGTTTTGTCCGTGTAAGTGGGTATGTCAGTGGTTAAGTGTCAAAACTGGATTTCATGTCAGCATCTTGCAACGATGAAAGAAAATCCCCCACTCCAAAATACACCTTGTAATATTTATCGAAAATTGTGGTTTTCTCAGTAAAGATTTTCACAGCACAAGCAGATGTCCAAAATAATTTAAGACAAATAGACATATCTAGCATATTCTAGACATGTCATCAGGAGTTTTGTTTATCCTGAATTACTTTTGTATAATTGACACCGTAAGAGGTAGATAAAACACACAAAAAGAGTGGATCTTGGTACAAAGTATAATGTATTCCTGCATTCCCTCCTACTTTCGCTTTTTATTTCTTGGATATACAAAGAGAAAAGAATATCAAAATGTCACCTGGACAACCAGTTTTAAAACATTTGACTATCATTTAAAGTCTACTGTACTACCATATTCCCTTGTAACTTAATTTTTTATCTTTTGGACATACAAAGAGAAAATGATTTCAAAGACATCACTTAGACAACGAGTTTTAAAACATCTATCACTTAAAGTCTACTGTATTCCCATATTTTCTAGTACCTTCATTTTTTATTTCTTGGACATACAAAGAGAACTAAATTTTAAAGACGTCACCTAGACAACCAGTTTTAAAACATTTGACTATCACTTAAAGTCTACTGTATTCCTATATTCTCTTGTAACTTCTTTTTCTATCTCTTGGACATACAAACAGATGGTAATTTCAAAGAGGTGACCTAGACATCCAGTTTTAAAACATTTGACTATCACTTAAAGTCTACTGTATTCCCATATTCCCTTGTACATTCATTTTTTTTTTTGGTCATACAAAGAGAACGAAGTTTCAATGACGTCACCGGGGCAAACAGTTTTCAAACATTTGACTATCAGTTAAAGTCTAGTGTATTCCCGTATTCCCTTGTAGTCTATGGTGGAAGTCTTCAATGTACATTGTGATTATAGACGGAGTAGATATTAGTAAATATATGAAGATGAAAGCCTTTATAACATACAGCTTATGTGGTTACTAGGCAAGGAATGCAGAAGCTTTTACCAGGCAAGAGGAGAAACTGAAGAAAATTTGAACATCAAACATAGGGAGATATGAGATAATCGATTGTCAAATGTCTTTGACATTATATTAGAATAGGCATTTTGGAAGAAAAAGAAGTTTTGGTTTCTCAAACTTTTAACTTAATTCTTCCTCTTCTCCTATTATCTTGCCTCTGGTGCAGAAAATTGGACTTTTTCCAGATATGAAAGTCGTTTATTTTAACGCATAAAAGAATGAAGAGATGCGTTAGGAACAAAAAGCCATAAAAGACAGCTTAAACGGTGTAAATATATGTTAAGTTTAGGAGACTACCTTTCTCACACACAAATACTTTTTCTTTGGATAATTTCTCTGTATAAATTACACCTATTGCTTTATGTAAATGAAGAAAATGCAATTAAATATAAACCGTATTTAAACAAGTTGGATTGAATTTATTATAAAGCTCTGTAAATAATTGCAAATCTTCTAGATCATGGTAAGATACTACAGCTAGTGCCATCTCTGGACAGATAGATAGGGTAACTTTATCCATAATTCTTTCTTATCAAACTCTCTCTCCCAGTGTACATTTAATGTAATTTAAGGAACGTCGTGTGTATAAACAATTCTTTACATTCACACTGCTTTTTAACCCATTCCTCTAGTTAGGCTTATTACTTGTAAAGCTATCTCCTATCATACAGAAACTCAAGTACATTTCACGTCTTCTTGATAAAAAAAAATTATTTTAATGGAAAGTTCCACGGGCGTGTATTGTCCGTGTAAGTGTGTGTGTCAGTGGTTAAACAACAAAATTGCTATTTGTGTCAGTATCTTCCAGGTTGTACTGCACCTATAGTTTTCCCTAAGAAAATCGTTATTAATTTTTTATCTCTTGGACATACAAAGAGAACGGAATTTCAAAGTCGTCACCTAGACAACCAGTTTTAAAACATTTGACCATCTCTTAAAGTCTACTGTAGTCCCATATTCCCTTGTACCTTCATATTTTATCTCTTGGACATACAAAGAGAACGGAATTTCAAAGACGTCACCTAGCCAACCAGTTTTAAAACATTTGACAATCACTTAAAGTCTACTGTATTCCCATATTCCCTTGTACCTTCATTTTTTATCTCTTGGACATACAAGGAGAACGGAATTACATAGACGTCACCTAGCCAACCAGTTTTAAAACATCTGACTATCACTTAAAGTCTACTGTATTCCCATATTCCCTTGTACCTTCATTTTTTATCTCTTGGACATACAAGGTGAACGGAATTACAAAGACGTCACCTAGCCAACCAGTTTTAAAACATTTGACTATCTTTTAAAGTCTACTGTATTCCCATATTCCCTTGTACCTTCATTTATTATCTCTTGGACATACAAAGAGAACGGAATTTTAAAGATGTCAACTAGACAACCAGTTTTAAAACATTTGACTATCACTTAAGGTCTACTGTATTCTCATATTTCCTTGTACCTTCATTTTTTATCTCTTGGACATACAAAGAGAACGGAATTTCAAAGACGTCACCTAGACAACCAGTTTTAAAACATTTGACCATCTCTTAAAGTCTACTGTATTCCCATATTCCCTTGTCCCTTCATATTTTATCTCTTGGACATAGAAAGAGAACGGAATTTCACAGAAGACATCTAGACAAGCAGTTTAAAAACATTTGACTATCACTTGAAATCTACTGTACTACCATATTCCCTTGTAACTTCATTTTTTATCTCTTGTACATACAAAGAGAAAATAATTTCAAAGACGTCACATAGACAACCAGTTTTAAAACATCTGACTATCACTTAAAGTCTACTGTATTCCCATATTCCCTTGTACATTCATTTTTTTTTTATTTTTTTGGTCATACAAAGAGAAGGAAGCTTCAATGACGTCACCGGGACAACCAGTTTTCAAATATTTGACTATCACTTAAAGTCTACTGTATCCCCATATTCCCTTGTACCTTCATATTACCTTGGAGTCTATGGTGGAAGTATTCGATGTACATCGTCGATTATAGCCGCAGTGGATATTAGTAAATATATGAAGATGAAAGCCGTTTTAACATACAGCTTATGTGGTTACTAGGCAAGGAATACAGAAGCTTTTACCAGGCAAGAGGAGAAACTGAAGAAAATTTGAACATCGAACATAGGGAGATACGAGATAATGGATAGCCAAATGTCTTCGACAGTATATTAGAACAGGCGTTATGAAGAAAAATATGTTTTGATGTCTCAAATTTTAACTTAATTCTTCCGCTTGTCCTATTAATTTGACTCTAATGTAGAAAATTCGACACTTTCCAGATATGAAAGCTGTTTATTTTAACGCATAAAACAATTAAGAGATGCGATAGGCACAAAAAGGCATAAAACACACCTTAAACGGTGTAAATATATGTCGAATTTAGGAGACTACCTTTCTCTCACACAAATATTTGTTCTTTGGGTAATTTCTCTGTATAAATTACAGCTATTGCTTTATGTAAATGAAGAAAATGCAATTAAAGATAAGCCGTATTTAAACAACTTGGATGGAATTTATTATAAAGCTCTGTAAATAATTGCAAATCTTCTAGATCATGGTAAGAAATTACAGCTAGTGCCATCTCTGGACAGATAGATAGGGTAACTTAATCCATAAATATTTCTCATCAAAATTTCTCTCCTAGTGTACATTTAATGTAATTTAAGGAATGTCGTGTGTATAAACAATTTTTTACATTCACACTGCTTTTTAACCCATTCCTCTAGTTAGGCTTATTACTTATAAAGCTATATCATATCATACAGTAACTCAAGTACATTTCACGTCTTCTTGATAAAAACAGCATTTTAATGGGAAGTTCCACGGGTGTGTATTGTCCGTGTAAGTGTGTGTGTGTGTGTGTGTGTGTGTGTGTGTGTGTGTGTGTGTGTGTGTGTGTGTGTGTGTGTGTGTGTGTGTGTGTGTGTGTGTGTGTGTGTGTGTGTGTGTGTGTGTCAGTGGTTAAATAACAAAATTGCTATTTGTGTCAGTATCTTCCAGGTTGTACTGCACCTATAGTTTTCCCTAAGAAAATCATTATTGATTTTTTATCTCGTGGATGTACAAAGAGAACCGAATTACAAAGACGTCACCTAGCCAACCAGTTTTAAAACATTTGACTATCACTTAAAGTCTACTGTATTCACATATTCACTTGTACCTTCGTTTTTTATCTCTTGGACATACAAAGAGAACGGAATTTCAAAGCCGTCACCTAGCCAACCAGTTTCAAAACATTTGACTATCACTTAAAGTCTACTGTATTCACATATTCCCTTGTACCTTCGTTTTTTATCTCTAGGACATACAAAGAAAACGGAATTACAAAGACGTGACCTAGCCAACCAGTTTTAAAACAGTTGACTATCACTTAAAGTCTACTGTATTCCCATATTCTCTTGTACCTTCATTTTTTATCTCTTAGACATACAAAGAGAACGGAATTTCAAAGACGTCACCTAGACAACCAGTTTTAAAACATTTGAATATCACTTAAAGTCTACTGTATTCCCATATTCCCCTGTACCTTCATTGTTTATCTCTTGGACATACAAAGAGAACGGAATTACAAAGACGTCACCTAGCCAACCAGTTTTAAAACATTTGACTTTCACTTAAAGTCTACTGTATTCCCATATTCCCTTGTACCTTCATTTTTTATCTCTTGGACATACAAGGAGAACGGCATTACAAAGACGTCACCTAGACAACCAATTTTAAAACATTTGACTATCACTTAAAGTCTACGGTATTCCCGTATTCCTTTGTACCTTCATTTTTTATCTCTTGGACATACAAGGATAACGGAATTTTAAACGAGAGGTGTTAAAAATGAACAGCAATCTTTGTAAACATAACGAAACTTAGCTGCTCCGAGAATATGCCCTGCTCTGGTATGTTGTATAGCCCGGACACAATGTCTTCGAGACGTAATTGTCGCTAAGCGATTTATTGAGATTTGTGTTACGGGTAATTTCAACGTTTTATGAAGTAATTTCGCTAATTATTATGTCTCCATTTTCTCCTTTGTGCATCACGTTCAAGAATGAAACAATGGCTAGGGAATTGCGAATATCGCTTCGTGTTTAAAAATACGGATCATTTCTGGTAGCTTTAAGACAGCATCCAGGAATGCAGCCATGAAGAAGTAGAGCAGTGTATAAAAAGTTATGGTTAAAAAATAAAATATTTAATTTTCGATTTCAAATGAATGGGAAAAATGAAATAAAATGTGTAGTGTTTAACGCCAGATTTTACTACATACGGCACCGCAGACGATGTCACTGATGATACATGAGATGACGGAGCAACGGTGGAATGAGATGGCGGGGGAAACCGGAGATCCTGGAGAAAACCCGCCTCAGCGCCGTGTTGTGCACCACAAACCTCACTTTGCGGTCGCCTGGGTAACGAATGGGTTGGCAGACGGCGATTTTTCTGGTTTTTTTCGTGGTTAACCTGTGTTGTCAAATGAATGCTTGGTAGGTTATTTATATCCCCTGAATTACTTGTCCTTCCATAATCATTTCACATCTTCTCTTATCTGGTGGTCGCTTTCAGGGAACAAGTGTCGGCGGGAGCCTCGGCGCTGCATGGCCAGATGATCTGTTCCTGGTAAACACTTCCTTCTCCGGTCGGACGGTTTTCAGTCTCCAGGCCGCCCTAGCAGTCCGTTTGTACCGCCTTACCTTGGTGTTTCCAACTGTAAACGTGTAGGGACCCTGCCCTCTGTACGGTCTTCCTAGCACAAGGAAAGCCTAACTGTTGAAGAAAAAGGCAGATATATACGAGAGCTGTTCGATGAAAAATGGCCAAAATTTTTTACGGTCATAATTTTTCGTACTAATATTCAATCTTATTATATTCTGTTAGCTTAATGTGAAACAAACACGCCGTAATACTTTCATTGTTGGTACTCCAGGTTCCTTCCTGTGAGAACCAGGCAGGTTCAGACATGTTCAGTATCGCCTACCGCTGCAATGGAGGTAACACGCGAGGAACAATATGTGGCTTTGAAATTCTGCCTTCGTCTCAACAGATCTTCAGTTGAGGCCTATACAATGTTACTGGAGGCCTACGGAGAGCCTGTTCTTCCCTACAGCACAACTCGAAGGTGGTTTAAAATGTTTAAAGAGGAAGACAATCAATTTCAAGGGAAGGTGTACCGGGTGCTCCAGTTACTGCTCTTACGGAAGAAAACATCAACACTGCTGCTGCCATTGTGGGAGAGGATCGGCGAATTACCTTAAGATCACTTTTTGAAATACTGAACATTTCATTGGCGGCCACCCACACGTTGGTGACAGAAACATTACACATGAGACGTGTTTGTGCGCGATGGGTTCCAAGACTGTTGATTCCTGAACAAAAGGGCATCCGCATGCAGGTCTGCATGCAGTTAAAATTGATGTTAGAGGAAGATCCGGAGTGTCTTTCAAACGTAATCACTGTTGATGTAACTTGGCTACATCATTTTGATCCTGAGAGCAATCAGCAAAGCTCAGTGTGGAAATCTCCTCCAACACCAAACCCCAAAAAAGCAAAATTGGTTGCTTCTGCTGGGAAAGTTATGATCATCTCATTCTTTGATATTCATGGAATGGTTTATCAATATGTTGTACCTGCACAGACATCAGTAACTGGACAATACTACAGTGATGTCCTGAAAACAGTGCAGGTCCATATCAGGCGCAAAAGGCCACATTTCCGTGAAGAAGGCTGGATGCTGCACCACGATAGTGTGCGGCCGTATATTGCCAATGTTGTTGCTGAATATCTTGCAAAACTCAACGTGAAGTGCATCCCTCACCCTCCCTATAGTCCGGATTTAGCTCCATGTGACTTTTTTCTATTCCCTAACTTGAAGAAACGTCTTCGTGGGAGGCATTATTCATCATCAGAAGCAGCGGTGAAGGCTGCGGAGGTGATTTTGAAGGATTTCTCAAAAATGGTTTCTAGCATGTCTTTGAAGACTGGCAGAAACGTTGGAACAAGTGCATCGCATTCAGGGGAGACTATTTTGAGAAGAACAATCAAAATTATGAGGATGAGTTAAGGTACGTTGTCAAAAGAAATTATGATCTTTCTTTATTATTTCTTAAGAAAGTATATGAGGGTTTGTTGCATCTATTTAAAATACCGACTAAAGAGCCCTTTTGAGAAAATTAATATTTTTAGCTACTGTAAGTATCCAAGAGGTACTGAACTATACTTAGCTATGAGTATTCCACCAACCAAAGGCTAATTTTACCTTATTTAGCAGTTGCAGAACTTGGAAGACTGTTAGGGAGAGTTTAAGAAAGTCGAACGTTTTGTTGAAGTATATGGGAATACAGTAGACTAAGTGATAGTCAAATGTTTTAAAACTGGTTGTCTAGGTGACGTCTTTGAAATTCCGTTCTCTTTACATGTCCAAGGGATAAAAATGAAGGTACAAGGGAATATAGGAATACAGTAGACTTTAAGTGATAGTCAAATGTTTTAAAACTGGTTGTCTAGGTGTCGTCTTTGAAATCCCGTTCTCTTTGCATGTCCAAGGGATAAAAATGAAGGTACAAGGGAATATAGGAATACAGTAGACTTTAAGTGATAGTCAAATGTTTTAAAACTGGTTGTCTAGTGACGTCTTTGAAATTCCGTTCTCTTTGCATGTCCAAGAGATAAATGATGGTACGAGAGAATAAGAAAATACAGTAGACTGAGATGTTTTACAACTGGTGGTCTAGGTGACGTCTTTGAAATTTCGTTCTGTTTTTGTGTACAAGAAATAAGATATTTATATCATGGCTATCTTATTTTTAGAAAAGTATGAGAATTGGAAGATTAAAAAAAAATAACAAGGAATATATCCTAAATGCTTTACACTATGAAAAAAGAAACATAAATTGTGTGTTTGCTTTTTTAAAAAGAACTACATTTATTGTGTAGTGGAATTGCTTTGTCTTTGTCTTGCAGTTTACCTATTATACAAAATTCTTTCAGAATGGAAAGATCTTCTGGGGACATTCCTAGAAATGTGAAGATGAACAGTTCATTTGTTGTGAAAATACCAAACATATGATATTTTAATTAAAATTCCTACAGCTTGATAAAGGAACTTTCACGCCCTGCGTTGTGGGGTTGTGTTAGCGTGCCAAGAGCTCCCGAATTCGGTCAGGGTGATAAGGTTTTCCCTTATCCTGAGAGATGTATGTGTGGTAACTCTAAGTTCAGTATACGCTGGAATTATTTGAGCATTGTCGGTCTGAATGACTTAACGTTGGAGGACGTAAATGAAAGAAAATTATAAAAAGTAGGTTTCACAGCCTGATATGTTTCTGATACTCAGTACTGGAGGCAGGTTCTGACCGTTGCTGTAGTAGTGAACAATGCGATCATTCTCTCAGGGTTTATGGAGATATGTGACTGTCATTCAGTTTGCTGATGGGGTGTAACAAATGAGCTATTGAAAGTGAGTTGTCAACTGTTTGGGTTTGTAGAAGTCAACTGTTTTTGTATGTTAGCAGAAGGGAACCGTAACTATTGAAGAAAAGGGAGGATAAGTAAGAAAATGCATGAGCGTTTGATACACCAAGCTCAAATATTCACTATAAAGCTTTTTTGTTGCGAAAATTAGTAATTTTAGTTACTGTAACTATTTAAGAGGTATTAAACCTTACTTACCTATGATTTTTCCACCAACTAAAGGCTACTTTTACACTATGTAGCAGCTGCAGAACTTGGAAGACTGTCAGGGAGAGCTTAAGGAAGTCGAAGGTTCTGTTGAAGTATAAATGCCGGGATATATTTCAACTGTAAAGGGGAGGAAGTACCACAAATCCCATATAAATCACTATGTTACAGCTTAATAAAAATGCAGGAGGTAAACGTAATTTGTTGTAGTATACGCGGAAGAAGGCAGTTATTGAGATTAGGTAATAAGCTCATAGAAGTGTATCGGTTTAGGGTCGGAGCTTGTGTCAAACATGACTTAAAAGGACAGATTTCAAGGATAATTCAGTTATTTAAACAGTTGATGACTATTGACAATACTTCAGGCATTCTAAACCACAGGTTAAGGTTACAATTTAAGATCCAGAGGTACTTTCCAGTGTAGGAGGTAGATCTATCATAAACTGAAATGTCCTCGTAATTATAAGGACAGAACAATTTGTATGTAACTAACCTCCAAATTAATGCAATTGTTTTAGATGATTCTCAAACAATTGACAACATTGGTTCTTTCTTATAGACATTACATATAGAGTAAATTTTAATTAAAGGTAATAAAGAATTAACATTACGTAGTTATTTATGCTATAAAAGTTAATATATTATTTTGTGAGTAGGTGTGATTCGGAAACTGGGTAGCTAAGACCTGGGAACAAAATAAACTTCTAACCCACACATCATATACTATTTGCAGACAGTCTTGAATATTTATAAATATATGACAGGTGACAGTCATACGACGAGTATTACTTTTATCTCGTTGACAACAGGGCAGCCACCGTGTGCAAGTATTGGTTCAGCTCAGATGCTTCCTAAAACCGTCCGTCTTTTAGTGTCAACTAACCAAAAAGTTTTAATGAGCAGAGCTAGACTGAAAAATTCAATTCCATAGCCGGAATTTGAACCAGGGATCTCCCGCTCTCCGTGTGGTTGCTCTAAACAACTGAGCTACCATGGCCAACATGCCGACATGACATTAAATTCTCCAACTGACTCGTATGTTTCCCGGCAGACCACTAGGAGTTCTCATATGCTATGAGACACACACCCTTTGTGGCGACTTACTATGCTGTAAGTACTTAAGTCCCAGGATCTCCTGCTCTCAGTGAAGTTGCTCTAAACCACTGAGCTACTATGGCCAACGTGCCGACAAGACATTAAATTCTCCAACTGACTCGTATGTTTCCCGGTAGACCACTAGGGGTTCTCATATGCTATGAGACACACACCCTTTGTGGCGACCAACTATGCTGTAAGTACTTAAGTCCCAGGATCTCCTGCTCTCAGTGCAGTTGCTCTAAACCACTGAGCTACTATGGCCAACGTGCCGACAAGACATTAAATTCTCCAACTGACTCGTATGTTTCCCGGTAGACCACTAGGGGTTCTCATATGCTATGAGACACACACCCTTTGTGGCGACCAACTATGCTGTAAGTACTTAAGTCCCAGGATCTCTCGCTCTCGGTGTGGTTGCTCTAAACAACTGAGCTACCTAGGCTAACATGCCGACATGACATTAAATTCTCCAACTGACTCGTATATTTTCCGGTAGACCACTAGGGGTTCTCATATGCTATGAGACACACACCCTTTGTAGCGACTTACTATGCTGTAAGTACTTAAGTCCCAGGATCTCCTGCTCTCAGTGCAGTTGATCTAAACCACTGAGCTACAATGGCCAACGTGCCGACAAGACATTAAATTCTCCAACTGACTCGTATGTTTCCCGGTAGACCACTAGGGGTTCTCATATGCTATGAGACACACACCCTTTGTGGCGACCAACTATGCTGTAAGTACTTAAGTCCCAGGATCTCTCGCTCTCGGTGTGGTTGCTCTAAACAACTGAGCTACCTAGGCTAACATGCCGACATGACATTAAATTCTCCAACTGACTCGTATGTTTTCCGGTAGACCACTAGGGGTTCTCATATGCTATGAGACACACACCCTTTGTAGCGACTTACTATGCTGTAAGTACTTAAGTCCCAGGATCTCCTGCTCTCAGTGCAGTTGCTCTAAACCACTGAGCTACTATGGCCAACGTGCCGACAAGACATTAAATTCTCCAACTGACTCGTATGTTTCCCGGTAGACCACTAGGAGTTCTCATATGCTATGAGACACACACCCTTTGTGGCGACCAACTATGCTGTAAGTACTTAAGTCCCAGGATCTCTCGCTCTCGGTGTGGTTGCTCTAAACAACTGAGCTACCATAGCTAACATGCCGACATGACATTAAATTCTCCAACTGACTCGTATGTTTCTCGGTACTGAACTGAACTGTGTAGTGTTTAACGCCCGCTTTTACTACATACGGCACCACAGGCGGTGACACTGATGATGCATGAGATGAAGATGGAGCACCGGTGGAATGAGATGGCGGGGGAAACCGGAGGTCCCGGAGAAAACCCGCCCCAACGCCGTGTTGTAAACCACAAATCTCACTTTGCGGTCGCCTGGGATCGAACCCGGGCCGCCTTGGTGAGAGCCAAGCTGTTTCTCGGTAGACCACTAGGAGTTCTCATATGCTATGAGACACGCACCTTTTGTGGCGACTTACTATCCTGTAAGTACTTAAGTCCCAGGATCTCTCGCTCTCCGTGTGGTTACTCTAAACAACTGAGCTACCATGGCTAACATGCCGACATGACATTAAATTCTCCAACTGACTCGTATATTTTCCGGTAGACCACTAGGAGTTCTCATATGCTATGAGACACACACCCTTTGTGGCGACCAACTATGCTGTAAGTACTTAAGTCCCAGGATCTCTCGCTCTCAGTGTGGTTGCTCTAAACAACTGAGCTACCATGGCTAACATGCCGGCATGACATTAAATTCTCCAACTGACTCGTATATTTTCCGGTAGACCACTAGGAGTTCTCATATGCTATGAGACACGCACCCTTTGTAGCGACTTACTATGCTGTAAGTACTTAAGTCCCAGGATCTCTCGCTCTCGGTGTGGTTACTCTAAACAACT